>JAUMHP010000048.1:3445915-3463339 GCA_032361065.1 Enteromius trimaculatus | reverse complement strand
TAGGTTTAGGTGTAGTGTTGGTGTGGGGCAATAGCATATACGGTCTGTACAGTAGAACAAGCATTAGGCCTATGGAGTGTCCACACAAGGATAGCAAACCAGACGTGCGTGGGTAAAAAATGTGTAATATTTTACATATACACACACACACACATTTTTAAAAAAATTAACAGTCGGTACATTACATTCTAGTTGGTAATATTGGTGGACTGCTAAAAATAACGTAATTATATACATTTATGGCTTAGTTCACACTGCAGGCTGTGTGGCAATTCATGTGATTTTTACGTCATTGCAATGCAACAGACGCCATAATTCTGCACTGGAGGAGGCGGGAAGATTAAAATCACAATGGCAGACAATAGTGATGTAGGTGGTCAGTGGAAGGACAGTTAAAAACAGCTAAAAGCATGCTAAGACGAGCAGTGTGCATTCTTATTTTTCCAAAGTGCGTTGCGTCTGAGGTCACGTCTTTTTCTGTGCATGTGGGTAACTTCAGGGCTGTATAGGGTTTACACATGAGACTGAAGACGGTCGCATTTAAATGACAATGTGAACAACAGTGCAAAAAAAAAAAAAAAAAACACAAAATGGATTTCAGCAAGAAATCCGATTTGAGCATTAAGACCAACACATTAAGCATATAGAATGGAACAAAATGAAGGTGTTTCTCTTGAGAAATGCTAGCATGCTTTCCCTGCCAGTGCAGCTGTCCTGCAGTGAGCCTGCACTTCATTACAGAACACATTTACAAGATATTAGCCCTGTCTTTCAAGCGGTTTCATATACGAGGCTATAACAGAGCAACCGGTGTTTGTTTGGTCACTGCTGGGAGATCCAGACACATGGTGAGGGGGCAAGTCAGGGGAGAGGTAATCCCGTCTGCCTGCTGAAGGGTCCTTCTATTAGCGGACATATATACAGTATATGGGTGTGGAGGAGTTTTGGGGGTGCATTGAGGACAGATCTGTCTACAACCCACTCCTATCTCCCCACTAAATAAAGCCATCCTGCCAAACTAGATCACAAGCCAGAACAATAGACTTGGGACTCAGGAGACTTGTGGCTGGAAAGTTGTTTCTCTCCAGCATCACTCAATGTTTGTCAGTTACATATGGAAGAAAACAGCTTCCAATCTCAGCTATACACAACTGCAATCATAAACAATTTAACATCCTACACTGAATAACTATATAGCGCTGCGCCAGTTATGATTATAATTTGTTTATTTTAGTTAAGTATTCATCACCTTATGAAATGCCATATATATCTAAGAAACACATTTAAAACTAGGGCTGGTCCAAATACCTTTTTTGAGCTTCAAAGCTTCGGTAGTAATTAACATTGAATATTCGAAGCTTCGGTGGGAGGGGCTAACCATATTCTTCTCTTCTATAAAGGCCGTTAAGATAACAGCGATAGCAGAAATTTGCAGAGCGCTATACTTGAGTGCGTTTTAAATACTAGAGCGGTTTGTTTTGTCCGCGATCAAAGCAGTTTTCTGCATTTTTGTATTGGTTAGATGAATTATAAACATTCATGATGATTCAAGCACTAATGAGAACCATTTGAATCTTAAAACTGAAAATCGAACTCTAACCCACCAAACAAATATTTGAATAATCTAATATTCTGGTCCAGCCCTACTTTAAACCAGACTACTGTAATTTGACAGCGGTTCTTAAGATTGACTAATTGTTCAGGCGACCCAACCCACACACACAAGTTGATTTTGAGTATCTGTGTATAATTCTAGCATGTTATTCCCCAAAACTTTGGTTTTTACAAGTTATAAACCAATTAGTATATTACTATTTGTCTTAACACACAGCAGAGCTCTTCAAAAAAAAAACAATTCAACAGTTTGTGATTCTATTTTATTGTTCTGCATCTCCCATATTATGCAAGAAGCCTCTCATCAAAACACCAAAACTGTATAGCCAAATATCCAAGAATGCTACAAAGGTCTTTCATTCTTATTTATTTAATTCTAACCACGGAGCAAAACAAGCTACAACTGCCTATTTCTGTACATTTATTGTCCCAATGTGACGGAAATAGAAGCATATCACTTCTTCTACATGTGACGTACATCCAAGTAAAACAGATTATTGAAAAAGAAAAAAGTAAAGTGCATACTTGGTTCAATTCAGTTGTTGTGTGAATGCAAGTTTGCAGTTGAGTGCAAGATACTGTAAGAGCTGGGTTTATGCAGAAGAAATTAATGATTAGGAATTACAAACAAAAAAAATGTTTTAAAAGCAAAAGAGAAAAAAAGGACTGGAAAATATTTGTTTAAACAAATCCATAAAGAGAAATCAAGTCTAACATGTCATCGCCCATCATGCTATTCAAGAACAGAGGGGCGTGGGAAGGCAGAGAGGAACGCAGCAACTCCACGGCTCTGCCCACACAGCAGATATAAGAGCACATACCACACACCAGCCTGAGGTCTGGTCACCAGCCACGCACACAGAAAAGAACACACAACCTTTAAGTAAATATGTAACCCTATGCTTTCATTTTGTGAGTTATATTTCTTCAAACATAAACAGTAATAAGGAAGCCGAGAAATCTGAGGAATTCAGGTGCTATCAACAATCAGTCTGACATCTAACAGATATTAGAAGCCAGCTGCAGCTCGATGCCAAACACAAAGGTCCTGTTATAAAACGTCAGGTTTTACTAGGCCAAGCATGGGGGCCTCTACAGCTAATTACTGTAGCCTATAAGATGCACAGCAACCACATGGAACCAGAGGCTTAAACACCAAAAAATGCAGGGGACTAGGCTTACAATCCAGCCTGAATGTTTTCCACTAAGTGGGTATGGGAGAGTGGTCTGCAATCTCTCATCATTGTGTAAAATGACAACAGCACCCGCTTTCATAACATCTGAAGTGCGGCCAATGGAAAGGATCGGTTACCGACAACCTGGAAAAGCTTTCAATGATGGGAAACGAAAAGTGACAAACGATTAAAAAAAAAATCATGAGAAAAATGATAAATTCCCTTCAGTGTTTTCAAGGGTGGTAACATCAACAGAAGTGTGAAGACAAGTAGCTGCTCTCATTGAGGTTTTTATAATGACCTCATAGCAGCTCCTTAACACTTGAGGAATGGAGGAAATGATGGGGCTACACTTCAAAACAGCTTGCTTCACACTCTCTTTCTCTCTCTTGAATAATAAAAGTCCCTCGGATCCTGTCTCCGAGTGCATGCTATAAAATGGGTCAAGATCACAAGGTAAGACAAACTCTCATGAAGCCCCCTACAAGAACTGCAACAGTGATCAATAAAATCGATAATGACAATAAACAACAATGAATTTGGTTAGCAACTGATATGCATACATGCACAAAAGAAAAAGATAGAGAATAACATTTCTATGGACAGAATCTGACACATTCATTCAATTTATTTGTTTGCTGAAATTTAACGAGGAACATCTTTAGATCAATCAGTAATCATTAGTTGCAGTCCTATTCATGCAAACCTGCAAAAAAACAAGGTCGAAAAGTCTGCAACTTGAATGCAGAAGTTTAATCATCACACTTACGTATATGAGCCCAGAGTAGTAGCGATCTTTCAGGTTGTGTAAAACAGACGCCTCATTCAGGCAGGTGAGTTCTGCCATGTCCTCCACTTTGCTGAACTTGGGCGGGTTCATCTTCTGGATGTCATCTTTGTTTACCATGGCCTTCTTGCCATTTTCAGCCAGCTCAACGAGCACCTCATCTCCGCGTTCCTCTCGGATGCTGGCCGCCTCGAACCCATGCCGTTCAGAAGGAACCCACACCAGCTTTTTGGCCGTCCAGTCTGCCTGGGAAGCTGGGTTGTAGACCACGGCCCGATCCACAAAGAGGTACCGCTCAGGGTCCTCTTGCCCACTCCGCTGCGCCATCTCCGGCATGAGGAACTAAAAATAGGCCACCTGGAAAAAGATTTAGAGGGAGTTAATGATGGAAGAGCAGAGATTCACTTCGAATTTATGCGATATGACACAGCAATGGCAAAGGAGTATAAAGAGTCAAAAATGTAATTGGTTTTACAAGGATTTAGCAGAAAATGTTGCAGTCACTGTATGCACTATTCTTGCATTCATTAAATTCAAAAACATTACGACTGTGTGAATTTATATCTCACACCTCACTAGCCCACTATTAGTTAATCAATATTCATCAAATACTGCATTTTTGGAACATAAAGCTGAACAAATTTCATATCGTCATGAATCGGATGTATGTAAAACATTGTCTAAATCAGTGTAGACATACTAGCTAATGTAAGTTTAATATGGATCGCCTCCAGTGGCCTTTCACAGTCGCATTAACACAAAAAAACAACCCAATAACATCAAGAGCCAGATGGTCTCGGTCTACTCTGGCCTGCAACTGGACCTAGAGTTACTGTATTTTTCACAGAGAGGCTAAAATAAGACAAGCAGGGCAAAAAATGGGTCATGTCTGTTATTTCAAAGATGAGAGCCATTATACGCGTGATGAATCCCTGGTAACGTTAAACTGAAGCGGGCCGGACAGTCCTTCAAAACGTATTCGATGATAAACCACCTCAAAAATACCTTTCTAACGTTCACTGACTGACCCCGACCGAATAAAATTTAAATTACCGACAAATATACAACATCCGTACGCATACAAATAAAGCGACGAGGTGACCGTTAACACGAGCTGAAGTTCGTGCCTGCAAACCGGGAGCTGCACGCGACTCCTCCTCATCACCATCTCCGTTATACGGCCCGCGGAGAGGCGGACAAACGTTTTATAAGTGAATTAGCCGACATATGGTGCTAAGGGCTGCCCAAAGCTAAAAGATTGTTTAATATGGAAATGTATTTATCTTCTTAAAAGAACCGCAATAACAAACTCGCTAACGTGGGCTAGCGCTAGCTCTCCCCGCTGCTTGAAAAGTAATGCGAAAAATAATCCGTTATACGGCAACGGAAAAAAACGGGCAAAAATTAAAAGACGTATGGACTTACCACGGGCTGTCAGCTATGAGACCTACGTGCACGAAGAGATGAATGAGTCGCTATCCAGCGCGTCCAGTTTTTATAATCCAGTTCTTTTGAAAGTCGGCCAAATATTCCCTTGTTTCGCCTCTGCACTGATGCCACCGTCCGCAGCCCTGCTTCTCTGAACTCCTCAACCGAACTCAGCATCGCACTCGCCTGCGCCCGCCTCTCAGTCGCCCTCCGGTCACACCCACCGGCTCCCTTATGGAACGGGGATTGGATTGTAACGGGCCTTGACCACAAGCTCTTGGTTTGTTAACATTACACCCCCCCCCCCCCCCCCCCCTCAACAAAAAGTGATTGTTCGTGCAAGCTTTCTTCTATCTAGCGGGAGCTGGATCTATAGAAGCACATTAGTGCTTAAGGCCGTGAGCGTGAAATAAAAAAAAAAATTCAAAAAATATTTGAAATTATTAATTCAAATTTGAATGCATAAAAATCGGAAAATAATGCTAAATAATATGTCATATATATGACATAAGTTAAATATAATGTAATAATATTGTTTACAACATACGTGTTTATAACTACATTTTCTGGTGATGTTCAGACTAATCTCTGAGTCGATTCTTTTGAACGGAGAACCGTTTTTTAACAATTCAGCAGCTTACGTGACGTAGTCACCCTGGCATCCCATTTTACACACTCAGCTTTTTTACGTTATTTATTTTTATTTGATGTATTTATTTAGTTTCTGTTTCGTATGTGTGCTAATAAAACTAAACTAATAAAATAAAGCTGTAGATGTTTTCCTAGTACGTTGAAACTTTTCGCCACATGTTGTCGTTTCGGAACTTGTTCAGAATCAGTGAAAAGATTCGACTCCTATGACTCGTTTATAAAAAAAATGCTAAATTGTTTTGCATATCAGTGTAAATTATTAGTTGTGTAAAACTTTTCCAAAATTTTATTTTTAACTATGTTTACGTACACCTGTTAGGTAAGTGGGTGATATTTTAGTTATTTAGTTTGAAGCAACGTTATTATCGTGGATGAATGGTTCTGGTTTTTGACGTTCATTGATTGTTTTTCTTTTTTACATATTTCAGTCTCTCTAGTAAACTGAGACTTTAACCAAGCATCTGAATGAACTTTGAGGGATTTGATAGTCTAGGTCGCACAGCGCCCTCTGTTGCTATATATAAAAAGAAACCCTACTTTTCCATTCAAACGTTCAACTTCTCCCTGCTGGAGATAGAAACAAAGCGGTAGACATATAATTATCTAGTTTAAATATAGTACATCGGCAAAATTCAAAATGTTCCTGTTACTCCCTCTGAGCAATAACAAATGGACTGTGCTTCAAATTTCTAAATGACTTGTTCATTACAAACATAGAACCCAAATTAAACCCTAGCTAACCAACCAGAAGGCGGCTTGGCATAAAGTGTGTGCATTTTTCCAATTAATGATGACAATCTTAAAGAAAATATATTCAAACTTATGTTTTATTTCATTAGTTGTAAAATAGACCCATATGATGGTTCGTACTACAAAAACAAGATCGTGTCAAATCCAAACTTCCAGCCTCCTCCACCACACAAACCTTTACAGTCTGCAAACAGAACAAGTCACAATAACTGATATTTCAAGAGATGTACTGAACCAGCCTCAAATAAGTCCCAAATAATAGGACTGATCCACAAATGCTCTAGAGCCACTTCCCATCACCTTTCCTGAAATAACTGCACCGACTGGATTGTAAAATGACACGCAGAAAGCTTCTCAAACCAGTCCGAGCCTAGTTTTGATCTGTATATTCAGTCAAACAGACACTCTATTGCTTGTAGAAGATAAAGTGATAATATGGTGGCCCTTGGCAAGTGGAAGTTATAACCTTTTTCAGTGGGTTGAAGTAGCTTTAGTGTATCTTGGACCAGACCTTTAACCAAATCCTGAATCAATCAGTTTCTAATATTAACTTGAATCATTAAATCTTAAAATGTTTGGAAAATCTCCCTGCATTGACAAAAAGTAGTTAGACATTAAAATGAGGAGGAAAAAAGAAAATGGGCAGGAATAAAGTATGACCAATACACTCCCTAATGTCATCTTCAAATGTGACGCATGGCAGTTAGAGAAAAAGACTTGTTAGCGTCACAACAATGGAGTGCTTAGGAATTCTAGACACTGAATTCCAATTCTAATGCCCCTGTAAGTGACGAATTTCTCCACGGATGTGTTCTCAATCCTAATTGTACAAGACTACTTCTCAGATAAGGAAGATGTTTTTTTTTTCTTCAGATCCCTGAGAAATAGCTGCAAATCGAATTAATTTCTTTCCCTAAACACCTAATGTAATGCAGTTTGAAATGAAGCTTTTGGCCAAATAAAGCATTTCAAAGTCAACAGTACATGTTGTGAAAAACGCAACTCTACAAAAGAATTGCGAAGCTTTTTTTAATTACATTTTGAAAAAGGCATTGCGTTCCAGTTGAAATGTAAATCGAGTGCTCCAAAAGAGTTAATAGATTCACTATGAAAGTACAAATTTGTTGCACTCGCTTAGAGTCCAAATCTAAATGACATTCCTCCGTAACAGGGGGAGGCAGAAATGTTTAAACACAGGCTTTAACAGTGACTCTTGATCAAATCAGATGAGGATAAACAGTAGGGCGAGAGGGAAATGTTGACGTTTTTGCTCTTCGGGGGAGGTTTCGTGGGAGGGTGGAGTTGTGTCGCCTCTATTTAGCTGCAACTTCATTCTCAGCAGGTTGGCCTGTAGCAGTCTCTGCAGTTTTGGAAGCCTATAAAGAAGAAGAAGAAGAAAAAAAAAAAGCATTAGAAAGACACACAAATTAATAGTTCTGACTGATGCTATTCAATAATGCAAAATAAACAGATTTCTATGATGGTTAAAAAAAAGTTAAAATGCACACATAAAAACCTACATGGCTCACGATGACTTATCTATATAATTATCGTGAACGTGGACAGTCAATGTCCAAAATAACAAAAGTACCACAAAGGATGATAACTATACTGATAACCCATAATGATAACTATAACAATATAAGCATCTAACAGCATTCTAATTCTATAAATTACGTAGTGCTTTTTAGTGGAAATTCTCCGAAATGATTGTGTAATTTACTTGGCAGCCAATGGGACAAACACAAGCCTCCTGGTTTTCATCTAAAATATCTTAAATTGTGCCCCGAAGACAAACTTGCTTGGAAGGACATGGGCATAAACGTTAATTTTGGGGTGGAGTTTTCCTTTAACTGCAGAGATCCTTATGATAAGCAGAAATGTTATAGTGCATTAGGATGGATGCAATACATTTATCATTCTTGATATGAACAGGCTTAAATCCACAGATTTGGCATCCCTATAATGGCTAAAAGCTTGTTTTTTCTTGTTTCATTCTGTTGAAATTCTCATTTTTTATTTAATGAAGAACAAAAAAAAAACATTTGTTTGGGAACAACTTCTTCCTAAAGCAAAGCCCTTACCTTCTTTTTCTTCTTCTTCTGTGCCTTGCGGCTTGCAGAGCTCTGGATCAGAGACTGAAAATGACAGAAGCAGCCAAAACATCATAGCAGGAAAAACCTTTGTTTAGAGTACATTTAATCAGAACAGATGGGTGTAACATACCTTCAGTTCAGGATCTTGAACATCATGTTCAGACTTATAGAGTTCTGCTTCAAACGGTCCACTGGTGATTCTCAAGGGCCCATTGGCCATCAGCAGCACTGTGAACTTAAACTGAGCCACAAATTCACCTACAGACAGACAGAAACGGGTGGAAAGAGATATTCCAGGTAAAGAAAGAGGTCAAAGCAGAAAGAAATGGTGCAAAGATGATGATTCTGACCTTCTTTCTCGTTCAGCACACTAAAAGGCTGCAGGAGCTCGTGTTTGGCACACTCCACCACTCCCAAACGAGCCTTCCCTTCATCCTCAAATGCTCTGCAGGACACAAAGACTACTTTGTTTACCAAATCACCATGAGATCTAAACCATCGATTTATCCACCAGGTTTTAATGTCATTGTCCTAGTATTATCATGTGATTTAAAGGCACACACGTCATCAAAAACCAACAGCACTGTTCTCACATCATTTGAGTCAAAATATACATCAAAAACACCTGCTTTGTTCTTCAAAGAACAGAATCTCTCATTCTGGATTGGAGAATAGTGCTGCTGCTCACCTAAGAGTGAAGGGCATGGCGTCGAAGCGCCTCTCCACCTCACTGAAGAACATTCTTGAGGTCTTCATTTTCAGCCCATACTGCTTACTGGGATCCCGTTTGTAGATGGTTGTCCTCTGGCCGCCATCTCTTGCCTATGGGTGAAATCATACAGGTTAAATATCCATTTGTCTCTACAGCATGATATGTATACAATCAACAACACTGAACAGATTTAAAACGCCAATTGTTATTCATAAACGTGCGATTACTTGCCTTTCCCTCTCCTGTGCTGATCAGCACATCCACGGCATAAACTTCATGAACTTCAAACTCTGCCTTCTCGTGGTCCTTCCTGTTATGAAACAGCGGGGATTGTTGTGCTTGCCCCTGAAAATCTCTCTGATTGCTTTTAATGTGATTGCTTGCTGCTTATGTTAAAAGAATCCACCCATAAAATCATGGTGCCATTTTTAATAATACCGAAGTACTTATCCCACCTTTAACTGCAGATATTGGAAGTCATTTGTTGATTTTCTTTTAAAGTATAAAGTCTGTGGCTCTGAGGTGTCATAAAAAATGCTTGCTTGGATATACATGTTTGAGAACATTAAGAAATATTAGGGTTTGATTTCTACCGTTGCTGATCTGTAGGGTTCTGGATAATGGTCTTTTCTCCATCAATAACATGCTGCTTTAGTTGATGGGACAGCATACCTATCCATGAACAAAAGAAAAACTGTTAATACTGTCACCTGCAGGTACTTTCATGTTTGATGTGATTAAATACAATTAGAATTTGAAACATTGAGCTTTAGTTCATCATAGTTGACGTTCTTTATGTATGCGTTGTTTAATTTATCAATGTTTATACAGAAATCTTGGATTAAATGACTCGATTCATATGGATTACTCTTAAAATGACTCCATAAAATCTTAAATGAATACATTTTGAAATACTTTCAAAGTAGGGACATAATTCTCTTGGGTTTCATTAAAAATAACTTTTTTATATTTCAAAAATAAGTGAAAAGACAAAACATAACACCATAGACATCATTTTGGGTGAACTGTCCCTTTAAAACAAATACCAGTCATAAAACCAGTCCCATTTCTGTACAAATAACGAGTTTTTATTCTCAATTTTGCAGAGTAATGAGTTTACTAACCACCACACCTTCCAACTCCACAACATTCTCTGGATGGATAATGCTTTAATTGCGGTTGGGCTTTTCCAAAATCATAACAGCCATAACTCACCCTCAATTGGATTGCACTTGAATGAGTGAGCAATCTTATTCCAGGCCTCTGTTACTTGAGAGTTCTTCAGAGGTAAATGGGTAGAAAAAAAAAAGACAGTTCTGAGACATGCTGAACTATTCTGTGTGATCTTGTATTGAGGCGCTTTCAACTAATGTTCTCACAGATGTTTAATAGCTTCGACCTTAACTATTCTCCTCTTTAATTGTGAAGTATGTACTAACCTGGTTGCCGGGTTTGACGAGACGCAAAGCTGCTTCCGCACACAGGTGTGCTGCTTTGATGACATCGGCCTTTCTTCCTGTCACCGGTGCTTCCTGATAGAAATCAAAATCACATTACAAAACTACAGGACATTCAGCCGGAACGTCACTAGTTTTGTCAGGGTTTATTGCTGCAACTTTTGTTATGCTACTAAATAAAGTGGCATTTTGTTTGATACACTTTTAGATTATTAATTGATACAATTGAACAATTAGTAGCAAATTGTCCAGAGAGGTGTGAGCATTATTATATTATAATTGCCCTTTTAGGCATCCATACAGCCATGAAACTTAGTAGCGGTGGGAAAGAAAAGCATTACCATGCACACAAACCTTAGTAGCTCCAATAACAAAGCTATGAGCCACGTTGGAGATGAAGCCGTCGACATGTACTCCTAAATCACTGTTGAGAGAAAAGAGAAATTTAGAGAAGAAAATAGGAATAAAATACATACAAGTGCAGGGAAACCTGAGCAAAGCCTATGTGCTTTCAGAGAACAATGCAATAAACAGCAAAACTTTGAGCGCCTTCAAATAACTACAGTAAAAATGGTCTTTAAAACAAAGTACCAGACCATAAATGTCCTGTGGTAACAGGAAATACATTGACACGGGTTCTGTATGAGATTCCAGAACACTTTTTTGTTCCAAAGTCACACTAAAATAGTTATTAAGTGTAATATTAACGTGCAAAGTTGCATGTGTGGATCACAAAGAAACAAGGGAACAAGCAGGAAGACACAATCGGAAGGGGTAGAGACTGAGAGTGGAGAACACTGCAGACAAGATGGGCCGAGTAAGAGGAAGGAGAGTGACTTGAGGAAAAGGAGAGGAAGGAAAAGACATGGGGAGGTTAGACAGACGCAGACGAACTGGAGAGGGGAGTTTGCCTACATTTTGACCAAATCTCCATCTTTCAGCGTGTAGTCTGGGTCGCTCTTCAGGGGAGAGAAGTGGCAGACACAGTTATTGACTGACACACTGGTGGGGAACGCAATGCCTGCAAGAAAGGACAACCACCAATCCTCAACAAAAAGAGCTTCTGCATAATGAGTGAGGAAAGAGATATTTCAAACGAGGCCTGCAGACTTCTCCGGAGGAGTCTAAATCTGAACGGGCTCCATTTAAAGTCCACTCACTCTCTAACGAACCAAGGATTTAGCCACGTCTGCATTTCTGTCTCACCTTTCTTCATGTCCTTCTCCTTCTTAAAGATCTTCCCAGTCTCTGCCATGATGAAAGCGTCTCCTTTCTCACAGAGGCTGAGAACTGACACTCCTGGTTTGGCTGCATCGATGACGCCCCTCAGCACCTCTTAAAAAAAATAATAAAAAAAAGAGAAGAAAAGAACAAGATCAATATTTATGGCCAATAAAGTCCATTGTCTACAGGGTTTTGATGTTTGGCTCACAAAGACGTCACTTTCTAACCAAGCAGCTTTCTGTTGGTCAGCACGTGAATGTTCACAACCAACCTGAAACCCTTGCAGAATCCTTATGGAAGAATCTTTTGAGTTTACAGATCAGGTGGATTGCTATTGAAACGACCGGACTTCATCTGTGAAACTTTGCAATGCGCAAAACGTTATATATTCATAGTATTCACAAAACAGCAAGCACCGGAAAAGACTTATATTTCCAACTTTACAATACCATGAGGTCAGTGGAGAGCATTTGTAAATGCCCGTGAAGTTAAGCAACTGATTTTTATTTTGATTAAAAGTTTATTAACATACTATGTGTGTACTGTGCATATTTGAGAACATATTTGACCTTAATATATACATGTGTGCATTTTTATATATATATATAATATATAGACATTACACACATAGTATCTAAAGAACAACAACTTTAGTCAATTATTCATGTTTAATAATTATGCAGCCCTAGAAAACGTACTCAATTCATACTACAGCACATTTTTAATGTTTGCAAACTTCTTGTTTAAAAGTACCACCTACACAGAGCGTGCCATTTTGAATGCTGATGTTTTGCACATTAATCACTGCCTGTTGAGAGCATGAAACCACATAAACTCAAGTGGCATTCAAGGAGCGGTCACACTAAACTTTAAGCACGCTAAATTTCTTTGGACACTACAACAGTTGTCTTCATCGAATGCGTGTCTTATGTCATGCTGTGAAGCATCAATCTTCTATTGGTCACACATCTTCATGTGACATGAGCTCAGAGGTCAGAATACAGGGAAAAGCTGAACTTCTTCTCATGTGTTGTGTTTACAAGCTCCAGGCAGCATTGGCATGCATTTGAATAGAAGAAAAAGGAGTGAAAATGTATTTTGACACCCATTTAGAAACTATAACGGTTCAAGATGTAACAAACACTTCTTAACATTAGATTTTAGTGCAGACTTTTATTTAAAAATAACTAATTGAAATAGGGTTCTGAAAGAAAACCAGTTGAGGATCACATGAAGGCTTATATGAAGGAAATAAAACTTATTTAAATCTACTATAGACTCAACAATGAAGTTTGAAACTGTGGCATAACTAAAAGTACAAAACTAGGACTCAAGTTCACCGTGCAAAAAAGACAATGTTCTGGATAGATAATATCAAAAGCCCCGTCAGCATCACCTCACCAGCTAAAGTTCACCTCCACGCTGTTCACTACCTGTGAGAGTAACGCTGACAGATGGGAAGTGAAAGCTCTCAGGTCACTGATCTGCCACAGCAAGGCAGCAGTTGACATATTCATTCAGACAGCTCACTAATAACCCATGCCTTTGAGGACTAACCTCTACCAGCTGGCAATGCCAAAGCCACAAGTGTCCACTGACATCGCACTGAGGGCTAATGCTAGCTAGCATTAGCGCCAGAATGAGTCCCTCCGTTCGTAGGACTGCAAAAAAAGTGTAAATGCTTTACAGGCAAGCACAAGAGGAACAGGCATGCATTTAAAACAGGTCTCATGCGGCTGTATGTTGCGTACGGCCAGCGCGCTTGGATCTCGTGTCCCACGCCGCTCGTCGCGTCCTAACACATGGCATGCGTGAGAAAGCAGCGTGGAGGCCCTACTCTACACCTCCAACACTCAAACGTCAAACTCACGGTTGGCGATGTCACCGCCCATCTTGTACTTGGTCACGACCAAGTCCTCGGCAATGGTCTGCTCTTGCTGCTCGTCGTCGGACATCGTTGCACCGGCTTCCGAAGCGTCTCTCTGGCTGTACGATGAGCGGACAGCAGAAATCAGTCACGCTACCACCAGGCGGCTCGCCGACCGTCCCGCTCCGCCCACGGCCTCCACGCACAGCGTAACCACGCCCACTACGCCGCAACGTCACAGGTGTCGTCAAATACGATGGCGCCAAAACCAACCGAGGTTTTTGGATGTTTTCCAAAAAAGGCAAAGTACACAACTCTACAACACATATTCATTCAAAGCATCTGGCTGTACTAAAAATATCTGACAATTATGAATTATGATTTTTATGATTTTTTATGAATTATGATATTTCACAGCACACCTTGAAATCGGCATTATCATTGTTAAAATCAAACACAATAATTCTCAGCAGCACATGTTGAAAATAATAATCGGCTAATAATAATAGCTTACAATTTATATGCTGAAAAAATAATATTATAAAATAATACTTAAAATATATTAATATAATCATTTAAATGGATTATAAATAAAAATAGAAGGATCAGCTTTCATACTTAAAAGATAATACCGCAAAACAATAATTACAAATTTAATTATTAAATATCATATTATTATATTAATACAAAATAAACATTAAGGTTAAATTGTAAGACTTCTGAATTTCTGTTCAATTGATGAGAGATCTATTGTAATACACAATAATAAATCATAAAACAAGTGTATAGCTGAACTGTTTGTTCTATTGTAATCTATTGTATCATTTGTAGTCATACAGTCAGTGGCATCTCTGAAAATTAGGTTAGATTCATAGATTCATACTGTAACTCACCTACTATGCAGTTCCCCTCATATAATCATTTAAACACACACAGATGATAACTCTGTCTTGAGCTTCATGGGATAGGTCTTATTAGTAATAGCTACGTATGTTTTGAGGCACTACAAAATTTTAACAAAACACAAAAAGCTGAAAAAAAAGTAACTGGAGAGTAAAGGTTTCAAAAATATTCGGATTTATATAAAACATTTTATTGAAAGTGTAAGATAAAAGAAAATAAAAAATCATTTTGAACTGTTACAAAGTAGAGAAAATACTTTAGTGTGTACAAAACTACAGTTTTGTTATGAAAGCTTGTTTACTGGCCATTTCATTTGAAACATAACACAAGTACTTCATTATGATTTGTTCAGAAGGCATGCACAACAAACACCTCATAGAAAAAAACAACTTTACCCAAATTCAATCAATATGCTATTCAACTGACATCCTAATTTTATAAATTCCGAATGTAGACATATTTTGAAAATTACACTTAAATTGTGAAATCATTCGATGTGCAATCTGAACAGATGCACAGTGGTTTGGCAGCTGCTGACTGAATTGGGCACTTCATGAACACACTAAATAACAGATATTTAAGATGAACACTCGCTCTTAAATGCACAAAGAGCAAATTTATGGCTTCACTTGATGAGTACAACAAACATGGCATAAACAGTAACCACACACTTACATACATACATATCCAGATGTAAATATCAGTGCATTCAAAGTGTAGCTCATGAATCTGGTCGTTCTGGCACCTCCACCACATCAGAAAAAGAACAAAGCTGTTCTTGTTTAAATGCACTTTAACCATAATGACACATTTGTTACATAAAAAATACATTTCCCATCAAAATACATTTATTTTGTCAAGATTCCAACAGTTTTTCAGAAGTGCATTATTGAATAATATCCTGAATATTGGTCACAACTTGCATTTGTTCATTCGCATCAAGTTCCTTCACCACGTCTACGTTCGGACAGCATTGGCTTTATGAAACGACCTGCTGTGCCAATAGTCAGGGTTATCAAAAGCTTTATGTTTCATCCCTGCATGTTCTTTTAAATACTCTTCCGGCCCCTGGCTCCGGGGTTCATCCGTCAGCCCATCACTCTCCTCATCTTCTCCATCCAGATTCTGGTATTCAGCTGTAGTTGCTCCACCTGCAGCCAATGAGTCCATATCCTCATATTCATACACTTCTCCTTCCCCTTCTATTAACCCCTGCACCATAAGCGAATTCCTCAGCCGAGGCTGGCGGTTAGTGTACTGATAGTCTTCCTCCACATATTCATCTTCATCATCTTGTGGTGATCTTCTGAGGGGAGGATGGGAAACCGGTCTTGGGAGGTGCAGTTTGAGTACCATGTTTGTCGGTGGTCCTGCACCGCCACGGATGTCCATATACTCGTACTGAACCTCCTGGAGATCCAGATCCAGGTCTGTGTACTCTGCTTCACTAGACAGGAAATCCCCGTCGCTGTGACTTCTCTGCTCGGTCGAGGACTGAGAGAGACCGCCGCTGCTTTCTGAGCCCTCGATCGACGATCTCTTGCTGGGTCTGCTGGACGCGAGAGATTTGTGATTGCTGTACAAGCCGGCAGGGTTGAAGGAGGCGCTGCGGTTGCGTGGTGGTCGCTGATTGTACTCTTTAAGCTGCCCTGGTATATGCCCAAGAGACAGGGTCTGGTTGTTCATATACTCATATTCTTCACCTGCAACGCCGTGGGCCTCCAAAAAGTCACCGGAGTGGCCTCTCGAGAGTCTCCTTTGAGCACGCTTTGCACGTGACGATGGGAATAGAAGAGTTTCTATAGAGAATTAAAATACATGTGTTCACATTAGTACACATATTTATGCAAGCTGGTAAAAAAATACGTAAATATAAAAAGCAAATTTAAGGTTGCAATTTTTTACAAATATTTTTAAAGTAAGTCTCTTTTGCAATAATTAAAAAAATATAAGATATGATACATTTTTGAATGGTAGCATATTGCCCCTCCCCCCAGAAAAATAAGCAGCAAAATATATTATGAAATCTTACAAGACTTGGTTTTCATTATTTAACTTTTTTTTAACATTAATAAAAAATAATAAATGGCCAGTAAATGAATGATTTCTGAAGGATCACATGACACTGTAGACTTCAGTAATGATGCTGAAAATTCAGATTTTCATCATAGGAATATACTGGATTTTATAACATAATTAAGTAGATCATACTAACTTTAAATTGTAGCAATATTTTGCAAAATTTACTGTTGTTGCGATATTTTTTTTTCACATAAATGCAGCCTTGGAGAGCATTAGAGATATTTCGCTCACGTAAAAAAAAAAAGTCATTGTTTCACGTTTTGAACAGTAGTTTATAACTGTAAGCTTATATCTCTGAATGTGATTTAAGTGCTGTCAAACAATTAATCACGATTCATCTCATTCAAAATAAAAGCTTTTGTTTATACAATATATGCATATACTGTGTATATTTATTATGTATATATAAAAGCACACACATACAGCATATATTTTGAAAATATGTACATGTATTTACATGTTTATATTTATATAATATGTATTATAAATAAATATATTTAATGTTATAAACAACATATTTGTCTTAAATATATACATGCTTGTTTGTATTTACATTTTCATAATAAATATGCACAATATACACGCTTATATTATGTAAACAAAAACTTAATTTTGATACGATTAATTGTGATTAATCATTTGACAGCGCAAAATTTTCTATAATTTCTAAATCTATAT
>JAUMHP010000048.1:3420537-3444916 GCA_032361065.1 Enteromius trimaculatus | reverse complement strand
TTATTTTATTTATTTATAAAAAATTTTACTGTGAAGGCAGAAACGGGCTTCCACAGACTTTTCAATCTTGCTTCACAGGATCTTCCAAGGTTCACAGCATTACAATTTAGCTTTAATTGTTGCATAAAAGTTACACACACATACACATGCTGCTCTAATTTGCTTATTCTCACCCTTTTCTGGACTTTCACCGAATCCAGGCAGCACGTAACCGTTTTGGTCCTCTTCTCCTTGAGTGCCTGTGGAGGTTGTTTCCGGAGGTCCTGACAGGCTGTCCCGCTGTGACATGTAAGCGCTGTCCTCACGGTGTGAGACCCTCCTCATGCCAACCATCGAGAAGTCCTCGTTTATTTCCAGCTCCACCGCACCATGTCCCTCCGAGCTCTCAGAAACAGTGCATCCAGAGTCAAGACGGGATCGAGAGGCCCATCCCATCTACAGCAAAATGAGGTGGACAGTATACTGATTACAAGTTGCATATTGGGCATATGCTCTTAGATATGTGCATTACTCCTCCAATGTTCGTTCCTAAAGCATCAAATGTAGTTTTTATGTGGACGTATGATTGAAACCTTACCTGCGCTGAGCTCTCCAGACCAGGTGTCATTGGTAGATATCCAGCAACATTGGATGGAGTCACACTTGACTGGTGTAGCAATAAAAAGAAAAGCGTCAAAAAGATATGTTGCTTATTCATTATTCATAGTCTCCACAAATCATCTGAGAATATCAAGTAAGACAACTTATAATGTAAACTGAATGTAAAATGCACACTAAGTGAACATAAAAGAAGTTTCTTTTAATTATATACAAAATCTAACCAAGCCCAAATTTCTGAATAGTGAATGATGTGTATTTTAAGATATCTATTTGTCTATTAGTCTATTTTTAAACCTTCACGTAATAATTCTGATCAATATTGTAAAACACACCCGATGTGAATCTATGCGCAATCGAGAGAAGCTCCTAGATGGCGTTATGTAGCGTGGCATGTCAGTGGTATCTTCCAAGACCTCATCTTCCTGGTCCTCCAGCGCCACCCCTAGGATGTCCATCTCAGTTCCTCTCTGATGGGACTCTTCTGAGGCCGGGTCAGGAGCTCTGTACTCCTCCTAGTGGTGGAGAACCAATCAGCAACAATCCTCAAACCAGTTCCATAGTAAACGATGAAGTACTCCTTCAGTTTGACTTACTTTGATGACGAGATACCGGGAGGGGTCTCTGGCCATTCGGGTGAACTCATTGGCTAGCTCTTTAAAAGTTGGCCGAACATTTTCATCAATCATCCAACCTGTCAAAATAAGCCAATAATTATTTCTTTTGTCAAATACATTAAAAATAAATAATATGTTAAAAGTGAAAATCAAAATAAATTGCTGTAAGTGAATATAGGCTGAACATTATAATGTGCATTAATGTACCATCGCAACTAACTAAAATACAATATATAAAACTAAAATAATAACAGCAAAATGACTAAAACTTGAAAACTGAACTTACTAAATATTTGGTTATAAACATTAATTTTAAATATCCCACTAAAACACTGCAAAAAAAAAGTAATATCTGATATGGTATGTTATGCAACCCTAATTTTGATTTTTCATGCTAACATATGGCAGAAACTAAATATGTTGAGAGTGTCTTCGTAGATGATAGGTGAGATGGGTTCAAGTCCAGACACACAAGATCATTGCCACTTTGCATTATGGGTTATATAAAGACTCAACTCACATTTGACCATGACCATGTAGACATCGATGGTGCAGATCTGAGGTTGAGAGAGGCGTTCCCCTTTCTCTAACAGATCAGGCACTTCTTGTGGTCGCATAGCAGAGTAAGGCTCCGCCCCATATGACATCATTTCCCAGACTGTCACACCTACAGATAAAGTGACCTCTCATTGAATCACCAGATCCAAAGTGCAGTGTTTTACAGAATCGTTTTATTGTGTGAAACACGGACTCACCATAGCTCCATACATCACTCTGGTGTGTGTATCTGCGGAACAAAATGCTTTCCAGCGCCATCCACTTAATCGGCGTCTAGAAATGATGAACAGGGGAAAAAGTCAGAGGCACGGTGTAGTGATACTTCTTTGAATGTAGCAGTGCATATACACAATCAAATGACTGGAATAATTAAGACTTTTTTCATGTTTTGGGGAAAAAAAGTCTCTTTAAGGCTCAACAAAGCTATATAGAGAGACTATAAGAGGCTAAAAACATTGAAAAATCGTTATTATTAAAAACAAGTTAAAGTAAGTCTGCTTTACTGTACCTTAATTTCATTGAAGAAGTATTTCTTGTCATCAGGGTAGAGGAGGTCAGCGATCCCATAATCGGCGATTTGAACCATAAAGTCACTCTTGAGCAGGATGTTACGGGCAGCCAGGTTCCTGTGGACCATTCGCTGCTCCTCTAGGTAGTACATGCCCTGGGAGGGAGCGAACGATGAAAGACTTTAGTTGTTTAAGTGGGCCTGATATGATCCGAACCTTGAAATGCACTTTGTGTCCCTCTCACCTTAGCAATCTGCACACACCAGTTGAGCAGTCTCTGAGGGTTGAGGCTTTCTCTGCGCTGCCGGATGTGCTCCAGCAAAGAGCCCTGAGGGCTGAGCTGAGTGACCAGCTGCAGACTGGGCCCGGGACAGATGCCTAAGAGCCGGACTATATATGGGTGGTCCAGACTCCCCATAGCCAACATATGCTGCAGGACAGAGATTCAAATCATTCACAATCATTCAAAAAATTAAAATAAATTAAATTAAATTATTTAAAAATATATATTAATTTAATTTAATTTAATTTAATTTAATTTAATTTAATTTAATTTAATTTAATTTAATTTAATTTAATTTAATTTAACATTTTTAAGCATCATTACTCCAGTCCTCAGTGTCACATGATCTTTAATATGTTGTTTTACTGCTCAAGAAACACACAAAAAGTGTGTATCTTACATCTGTAACTTCCTGAAAGGTCTGTCGTCCTGTGCGGTCTTGAATAGTCTTGATAGCCACTGGGATCTTTACAGTTTCTCTCTCTGGTATCCAGACCCCCTGTGAAGAAACAAATGAAACAGTTAAAGTAACAGGGCAAGAGAGTCAAAATAAGAAAGAAAACATTGTATTATGAGAAGACCCGGAGGAAGTGCTTCAGTAAATGATATGAGCTATTGTCAGGTTTCGGTGTGAGCTCATGTAATGACATCAGAGCATGTAAATGTACCTTGTGGACAGTGCCAAACACTCCCGAGCCGAGAGGTTTGATCTTCCGTAACTCAGACCCCCTCAGAATCCGGGCATGGACCTTCACGCCTTTTTCTCCAGGATCCAGAGGTTCAAAACTCTAAAGCACATTTTTAAACATTAGAAAACTTCACAACAGTTCAGTTTGCTGGTTCTTATGTGTGTGCGCACACACCTCCCCGCTCTGCAGATATCTCCTCATGGCACGTTTTCTGCGGATGGTCACACTTCTGCGGTACAGAACGCTCAGCACAAACACTGAGAATGCAAGCAGCACCCCGAATATAACACTGAGCACGATTGCTGTCACCGGCAGCCTGAAGCACAAAACACACTGTTACACACTGACCGACAGCTGCAGGCCGTACATCACACCAGCAGGAGGAGACACTTACCCAGCATCTGACCTGGACGAATCCACACAGTCATTCTGACCTGGACCCAAGCATCTGACACACAAAATATACAGGCATCTTTAACTGATGTGCAAAAACATTTCAGTAATATTAGGCATTATAATTGGAATGACATGCATTACTATAAAGAAAGTAACACTTGTAATACTTCCTGTACAAAATGAATACAGCAAACTGTTTTGGGACATTTGTAATTTCAATAAACGAAGGTTTTTTATTTCAAATAAATGCTGTTCTTTTAAAAGTTTTATGGGTTAATAAATCCTGAAAGCTTCTACAAATCTGTTTAATAGCCCAAGCGTTTTCAGCACTAATAACAATATTTATTGAGAAGCAAATCAGCATATTAGCATGACGCTAAAGACTGGAGTTATGATGCTGAAAATCCAGCTTTGCATCACAGGAATAAATTACATATGCATGAACAAATATATAGGCTACAATTTAAATCATTTAAAATAGAAAACATTGAATTAAAATAATTATTAATAATTATTATTATTAATTAAATAATCATTAAATAAACAAATTATTATTATTATGATTTATACATTTATTATTTAAATTATAGAAATAATGTAAAATATAAATGCTTTCTATTTTAAAGTAATTTGTCTTTTTTATATATAAATACACTTTAAATATATAGAATGTATTTTATTGTAGTGAATTGTTATTTAAATTTTACTGTATTTTATGAAACGAAGGCTGCTTTGATGAAAATAGAAAACATTTCTTTTAAATTGTAACAATATTCTTAAATATCACTGTTTTAACTGATTTTATTTTTTTATTTTATTTAATATTTTGTTTGTGTAAAATAATTGTACCCTTGGTAAGCACCAGAGACTTTAAAAAATAAATAAATGAACACTTATGCTTGTGAAGAATAAACTGCCCACTGCATTAATTAAAAATCAATATCTGCTCTCAAAGTTACTGTAAATCTTTTTTTTTTTTTTTTTTTTGCATTTTTGAATATTAACACTATTTGATATATTGCACTTCATTGGACGTTCTGAGCTTCCTCACCCCAGGGTGCAGTTGGCATGGCATGGTTGGCATTTATGCTGGCCGTTGGGGAACTTATAAATGATGAGACCATTCTCCCCCTGGACCCCCTCTGGACATGAGGGCACACAGTAGGGCCCGTCCTGTAAGTGCGCACAGGCTGCACATTCGTCAGCACCCTGCAGGAAAAACAAGAAGAGATTATTTAATAAACCAAACAGTCTGTGCAAATAATGACATTCTATCAGAGAACGATAGATTACACACCGGTCCTGAACAGGTGTGTTTGCCGTCCTGCACCGCACACTCCTGGTGACACAGCATACACTCTCGTTTAGGGCCGGCAAACTCTCGCTTTTCACTGTACAGAGCAACAGAGATCATTCAGGGGTCTGAAAATCTCTTCTATTAGTCCTCTCAGTAACACATCATTCTCTATTTATTTCTCATTTCATTATTTCCATATCTACAGAACACAACACTCACTGGGTGTGTCTCATTCCACTCACTAGTTCACTAGCTAGGGAGTGCATGTCTTGGCATTTTTTCAATATCAAAATCATTACAGGTCACTGACATTTTCATTCCAGATTGCTCATTATATTAATACACTGGAAATGTCATGTTTTTTGCATAAAATGCTACAACTAATAGTTACAATTTGAATAATTATATTATGTGGCGATTACTTTATACCCATATAGCATTTAAAAGGAACACTCTCCAACTCCCCCAAAGTTGAGTTTCACTGTTTTTGAATCTATTCAGCAGATCTCTGGGTGTAGAGGTAACACTTTTAGCATAGCTTAGCTTAGGTCATTGAATCTGATTTGACCAGAAGCATCTCGTTTAAAAGTTACTAAAGAGTTTTGATATTTGTGCTATTAAAAACGTAACTCTTCTGTAGTTACATCGTGTACTAAGTAAATGTTCTAGGCTGATATTAGGAACCATACTTTCATTCTGGTGTAATAATCAAGGAACTTTGTTGCTGTAACATGGGCGCAGCAATAGTTGGAGAAATAAGCCTATTATCAAAAAAAAAGTGGAGTGCTCCTTTAAGACATTATTGCATTAGATGAAACTTTTCAGACATTTAAAACAATGTTTAATAATAAATAATGATAATAAATCAATATTAATGTTTTAAAATAAATATAATATAATAATAAATACTGAAATATGAAATATCTTTTGAAATTACAAGTTACTTTTAAGAAATTACGAGTTAAACTGAAACCGCCAGTAGGTGGCGACAGTTCACAAGTGAGTAAATCATTCAGTTATTAATTCATTCGAATCTTTTGAACCACTGATTCATTCAGAAATGAATAAATTTACTGAAGTCTTTATGAATTTGTCACCAAATCGGCTCACTTTTAAAACTTTTATATTTATTCACGATGCCCAACAGTTAGTGGCACACACACATTTGATAATGATAACAATAATGTGTTTTTTTCCATAATTATTTGCACTAAATGTAACTTCAATGATGATGCATGTAAATAAATAAATAATTCATGTCTTATACTGACCCTGACAGGAAGTTGCATTGTGGTACACATGTTCCTCCTCTGCTGTAGTTCTTGCAGGAGACACACTGATCGGGCCCCGGACCCCAGCAGCCCTCAGATGAACACAGGGGATCACACACATGCCCTTCTTCAACTGCAAAAACACAGCAATGATAATCTTTAATATTGTTAGAATGTTTCATTTTCTTTTACTTCTAAAAAGCAACATATTCCAGAGGATTTCTATGCTGGAACCCTCTCCAAGAGAAGTTGTGTCTTTAAATTCATGGCACTATCAGCATTAAAGAGATAGCCCACCCAAGCTAGTCATTCACTCAGCCCACAACTAGCCCATTGTAAACATTTTGATAGTATAGCACATGTACTCACTGCACAGCTCTTGTGGGTGGTTGTCTTTGATGTCGAGGGGTTTCTGGCGGCGCC
Source organism: Enteromius trimaculatus (assembly GCA_032361065.1). Taxonomy (NCBI): domain Eukaryota; kingdom Metazoa; phylum Chordata; class Actinopteri; order Cypriniformes; family Cyprinidae; genus Enteromius; species Enteromius trimaculatus. The sequence goes on along the minus strand of JAUMHP010000048.1, from coordinate 3,438,276 downwards.
GAGGGCTGCTCCCGAACAGACGGGTCCAGTTCACAGTGTGGTGGTAACAGAGCTGCTTGTTTCCAGTGACGTAGATGCCTCCGTCACCGATCCGTTTCAGTGAGCGAAGACCCAGGGACTTCAGCGAAGGAATCTTCATCACCAGAAGTGAGTAACCCCTTAAGGATCAAAATAGGGTAAGGTCATTCAAAAATAAAAGACGATTGAAATTACATGTTTTTTTTTAAGCCAACATGAAATTAGCTGAAACATTTTTTTTTTATTCAGGTTGCTGGTTTGTGCAGTGGTTTTTGAATATTCATTATTTTCAAATAGAAATCTTTTGTAACATTATAAATGTCACTTTCGAACAATTTAAAAGAAAAACAAACTCTGAACCTTTGAATAGTTGTGTATGTCAGATAAGTAATAAAACAAGTTGTGAACACAATTTCATGTTGACTTTAAGACTCTTCCCAATCTAAAACTTTAAAATTAACCTTTAAATAATTACCACTTCCATGTACTTTCATTAGGAGCCTAGCCATATAATTTAAATAACATCTAAAGAGCATCATTTATGGTCATCAGGTGAAATCATCATAAATGAACAGTTCATGATTGACAGAAATGTTTTCATACAAGATTCCCAACCACCAATCTGAAGCTTAGAAATACCACACCACTGAGCGGAGTGATCTGGTGCAACATTTGTATGATTTATTTATGAATATATAGAATAATCAAGCAAAAAGAGAGAAAAGGAGTACAAGCTAAAAGCTGAACACACAATCCTACCTCTTACTGCTTATTCCTCTGGAGGGAGAACAAGAAAGTAGTACAAAAACAAATAATGAATGTCACACAACTTTTAGAAATAATATTGAGATCGGTATTGTAATAATCACTTTTTTTTATTTCTGTACTTATATATATATATATATATATATATATGTTTACATAAATACAAACTAAAAAAAAATATCAGAGCAACAATAGTAATAATAATACCTAAATATTACTAAATTGTTGCTAGGTTGTTGCATACTGGTAAAAAAAAAAAAAATAGCAATATCCCTATGCTACATGTGGTCCCATATTAAGCGCAAGCAAGGAATTTTTTAAAACTGTTTAATTGTCAGATAGATAAATCCAACCAATTAAGTCATGTACCTTCTAACAAACATAACTAACAAAGATGGACAGGTTGCTCACCTGTACAGAGTTCGTCCCTGTATTGTTGCAAGATTTGAGAAGACAGAAAGATCTTCCAGCTCTTCAGGCCAAGACTGAATACTCAGAATGTCTTTCAAGCAGACAGAAGACTTGAGTAAGATGATGTACAGAGAGGGCAGACGAAATGACAAAGATACACACAGAGACACACACCTGTGATTTCTCTGACAGTGTTGAAGATCTTCAGTTTCTTTGGATCGAGAGCACTAATATTATTGTAACTGTCTCTGCAGGGAAAAAAAGGTACAGAAAGGTCACTATATTTGGGTCACTTTTGGCCAAATGGACTTTCTTGCTCTTATTATTTTAATTTGTTCAAGCGTGGGTAAGAAAAGAGAACTCATTTCCAGCACCAGGGTCTCAAATCCTGACAATCTGAAATCTCACCCTCTGATTCCTGTTATAAGGAAATGCAGGCTCCCCTGAATCTTAGTGCAGTTTATGAAGCTGTCGATGTTCTGCAAGTCTACGGTCTGTCTGGAAGGTGTACCAGTGCCCACACATGCTGCACAGAAAGAGAAAACAACACAGAGAACACAGTTACGACCGAGATGGACATGAAGGAGATTGTGCTCGTTTCTGGACAAACAGTGAAGCAGCTTATAATGCTAAGCAATAACAATGCAGCTCATCTTTTGAGACATGCAGGAGTGGCATGCTGTACATTAAAGGTCAAAAGGTCAAAGACAACTTCATTGGAATTTTATTTCTTAGTCCACTTTAGACATTCTACTAACAGGAAGTAACTTTGCAACTACATGTCAACTAGCTTGATTATTTTGTATATTCATTAGAGTATTAGTAGAGGGTCTGCTTAAAATCTTCTAACACTTTATTTAGATGGGTCCACCTTACCTTTCGGACAGAGACCCCCACACGGCTCACATCTTTTCACCCCTTTTTTATCCACCTCCATCTTGTCTGCTGGACAGCTGCTTACACACGAACTGCCATCTACAAGAAAGTTAGCTGAAGAGAACAGAGCAAGTAAGTATATAATGCATGCAAATGTTCAGCCTACCAAAATAAATCCAATTAAATCCTATTTATATCTCATAATTACAGTGGGATATTCAGGTTTGTCTTAAAAACCTATAATGCTATGTAGCAGGTGGATGCACTCCATGTAGTCCAGGGAATCACTTACTAGGACAATGCGATACACATATCGTGCCGTACTGGTATTTGGCATTAGGATTTGGTTCCAGTTTGAACGTCACTTTATTATAGATGAGAGCCTGTGGACACTGCGGCACACAAGACCCCGAGTTGTTAAAATTCCTGCAGGCCTGTGAAGTCAAATCAAGCAAAGTTTGATTTACGAATCTGGTGTGTTAGTGCAAGACATGTTCAAGAACTGGTGTAAGTTTGTTAAACATACAAAGCAGTTGGTGTCGAGCGGCCCGGTGCAGCCCCCGGCACACTCAATGTGACAGCACTCGCTCGGGCTGCGTCCGAAACAACGGCTGTTGCACTGCGGTGCGCAAACTGTCTTAGTCACTGAGAACAGGAGAGAAAGATAGTGAGCACTGTGTGTGTGTGACATACAGAAAGATACGACGTGTGTGTGTGTGTGTGAGTTTCCAAGGACTTACAGATTTGACAAGAGTCATTTCCTGGACCCCAACAGCGACCCCCACAAGACTCATGACAGGAAACTAAACAGAAAATACACTATAATTTATACATTCCCATAAGATTATCAAGCCAAAGTAAAGATCATATTTTGGCATAAATGTGACGTCAGTCTTGGTTTGAGCTTATGAAACCTGCCCACTGCCAGTTTATCTAATTGTATTTCAGCACCCGGGGTTGCCAGTTGGTGGAAAACACTGCGTATTTCATTTCATTCATTGTCAGGTGCGCTCTGTTCTGGTGTGGTCAATCTGGCAACCTGCCTGTGCATCTAGTTTGTCGGAGGGGGTGAGGGTGGAAAAAAAGTCTCCGATATTTTGAATTTGGACTGCAATACCTAGTTCAACCATTAGGTGTCAATTCTACACACAGCACCTTAAAAATGTATATAATAAGTAAAAAAAAGTGTACACTCCTTTATGCCTCCTGAGTGTGAAATGACAAAAATCTGAACTTCTGACAAAATGTATTTATTAAAAATGTATTTTAAATATTCATTAATAGTTTATTCTTTATGCCCTACCATTCCAAATTTTGGAAAGAAATTGATACTTTCCTTTAATTGAATCTGAATCATAAGTGGTAGCGAATTAATTTATAATGTTACAAAAAAGGTTAAAATTAATGAAGTTCTATTTATCAAAAAAATCCTGAAAAATAAAATGTTTCAGGGTTTTCACAAAAATATTAATATCAAAAAAAATTTTTTAACTGTAATATGCTTCTTGAGCAGCAAATCAGCATATTGGAATAATTTCTAAAGCATGATTTGACACTGAAGACTGGAGCAATGATGCTGAAAAATCAACTTTATACCATGAAATGAATAAATTGCATTTTATATATGAAAATACAATACATTTTTTTTATATTATTGCTTTTACTGCTTTTTAATCAAATAAGAAATGTCTTTTAAAGACCATAGAAAAGTAATTTTGGTAAAAATGTAATCCCAAACTTTTGAACAGTATATGAGCATATGTAGCACTACATATTGAAATGTTTTATGTCTCCTTACGTTCTGGTCCGTTGTCTTCGATGATGATTTCTGCTCCACTATCTTTCACAATGTCTAGCCAGTTAATCTGCGGCGCATAGCTCAAGAATTTGTTCTGGATGATCTGCACACCACCGTCCAGGATCTCTGCGGGTCACAATAAATATGAGAAATATCAAGATAAGATCAAAGAAATAGGGGTAGAACTCGAAACTCAAAATCTGTCCTCTAAACTAAATTATATTCACACACACACATATACATATACAGTAAAATATAGAAACACAGTATATAAATAAACACACAGAGATTTTACAAATGTTCTCTTTCTAGGATTTCTCAGTTTTTAAGAAAAAATTAATGGTTTTTCACCATAAAAAGTTGATGCCACAAAACAAGGGTGTTGTGACTATTTGCTATGGTTTTGTAAAGTGATTATTAGGTGATTGCTATGAATAATGAAATATACTAATAAAAATACAGTACGTATGCTGTGTTCAGATTTCAAAATAAGTGACATTTGTATTGATTCCACAGATTGAGTCGCAATAAAAGCGATGGAAAAAATGACAAACATGTTCATTGATTCACACACTCACAGACACACAATGGAAAGACAACACGGATTGTATTTCACATTAGAAGTGTGATGTGGGGACACCTGATTTCCAGTGATTACCATCGTCTTGACTACAGAGACCGTCTCTGCATTTGATAAATAAAGTTTAATGCTCGTCATCATACATTACCATCACTCTGTTGTTCTATTTGATAATGTTCAGTGCTTTGCTACAATCTGTATTGTTAAAAGCGCTATATAAATAAAAGTGACTTGATTTGATTTGATGTTTGCTGAAGCAGGTTGGGACACGCTCGAGCCTAACTGTAGCCATCTAACGTCAATCTCCTGGAATTTATCATGCTGTTAATTCGATATAGGATTTTTCGACGAGATATTAGGCTGTCCCAAGTATGCGTCGATCCAAGTTGGGGTTTATGAAGAGATAATGCTCATTTGTGGGTGAATTCCTTTTAATGAACACGCACTCATTAAAAAACTCTTGTTCTGTCCGTTGACTCACTCTTCCACACCACACCCTCCAGAGAGTCTGGTTGCCATAGAAAGTCCGTGGGCGTTTAGACACTACGTTTTTCTGTGGGTGAGAATGTGTCACCTGTCACGTATGTGTGAGCGCACCTGTCAAGTGTGTGAGGCCGAGCTCCTTTAGTCCATACACTCCGTCTTTCTGATAATTGACGAGGATGGCGAGAGCGAAGCGATCTTCGTACAGCGACGTCCCTCGGATGACTCGCAGCTGCTCCAGCGGTAGACGTCTGAACTGGTTTATGGCGATGAGGATGTAGCCCGTCACCTCACGGATAGACTGTGAAAAGGGTTTGGGTTACACATTCATCAAATGAAACATAATAGACATACAGACGCACACAAATGTATTTATTGTGAGCTCATGCACACTAGCTTTATTCAGAAGTGGCCTGATCTCTTGTTGCTCACCTGCAGGAATGAGAAATCGCGGTTGTGCTCCATCTGTGTGATCTCCAGGTTTCCTATGACGATCTTGCAGCCCGTGTACATCTCCTTCATGAGCTTGTACTGGACCTCAGAGCTTCCCGTCACACTCAGGGAGTTCTGCGTGCCTGTACACACTGTAAAGAACGAGAGAGAAGGGAGAATTTACTGTAACAAAAAGCAAATGCCGGACCATTTATAAATGTTTTATTTTTTGCATTTTTCTTATGTTCACCAAGCTGCGTTTCTTTGATCAAGAATATGGTAAAAAATGTGCAACATCATTACAATTTTATATAACAGTGTTCTGTTTGTAATATATTTCATTAATTAGGTTTTTACTGATTTTCCTCATATATAACATACCGGTAAATAACAAATGCATACAAAAATAAAATAAATACAAATTAAATAAAGAAGTAAATAAATGAAACATTTTAACAGAACACTGTAGAGCACAACAGGATAGATCAGGCATGGATGTAATTTCAACTGTCCTTTGAAGAGATGACACCCACAGTTACGGGGAGAAACCTGTAATTTTTAATCTCAGATTTATCTCCTAAAGACAATTTTTTATTGAAAATGAAAGGTCAAAAAGTATCTTCCTGAAATGTCAAAGCAAAATTTCAGCATCAGTACTTCAGCCCTTAATGTGAAACCATCCTTCAATAATCACTGTAATGTGCTGATTTGCTGTTTAAGAAATATTTTAGAATGCTTTTATGGAGTCCATGATAGGTCTACACTATTCAATACAATATAAATGTATATTTTTAAATAATATAACACAATTTAAAGCTAAATGTAACTATTCAATTATTTCCACAAAATCCTCTGCCAATTTTGAAAATGTTTTTACTGAAAAGTATGTATGTTCAAATATTTGTATACAATGACTGCTATATTATATGTATCATATTACTCAGTATTTTCTGTTAATATTTAATATTTCATGCCTATTTAAAATATTTATGTGGTTTAATTAGTAGGATAATGACCAGCAATTATATATTATGAAAGAAATAATTCAGACTGAATGCACATTATGCCATATTTAATAGGAAAAAAGCTGAAAAGATGCATCATCTGATTATATCACAGTCTCTATTTAATATTGCATGCACATTTAATATATTAATGTGGTAAGAAGCTTCATAATTAATTGAATAATCGCATGATCTCAGCTAAAATTTAATATTTCATGACCATTTATATATTTATGTAGTAAGAAGCTTTGTAATTACTAGGATAATAATTGTGCATTATCACAAAAATAACTTGACAGGGGTCATTATTTACAATATTGGGCGGCAGAGTGCACATTACGATCTATTTAATGCAAAAGAAATCTCAAACTGAGCATCAGCTGATGATATCACAGACAGGCCTGTTGTTGTTTTTCTTTCATTGTTGTTTATGTATAACATCAGCAGGGCAAAATGAAAGGTAATAAAGGACTAAGGGGAGTTTGAGGTGAAGCTATTTTGCATTTCAAATTTTGCCCTTGCTTCAAATCTGCCACAGTCAAAACAAGCCATTACAGAGGGTGGGAGTCTAGAAATAATATTCCCATTACTACCTAGAGGTGCTCAGAAATGCCTGCAGGAGCCTTTACAGACGAAACCTCAAAGAAACAGAGTTGTTCTGAGAATATGGTCCGTTTATGACCCATTAGGATCAGAACGCAGATTTTAAAAAAAGCATACGAGATTATAGAATCACACATTCACAATAGAAGGTATAGAATTGTTTCTGTTCTCATAAATAGGGCAAAGCTTTTCTTCATTTCATGCAAAAGAACTGAAAAACACAGACACTTACTGATAACACATACTGTAAACTGTTAACAGCGTTACACAGTCCAACAAATGTTTCTTGCGAAATACAAGCAGGTGTTTGGTCCAGCCACAGAGGTGTGAGATCGTGCTTTTCAGAAAGAAGTCTTGTAGGTCAAGACTGTTTCCAGAAACAATTTAGTTCTTATCAAACTTTGGTAAACGCAGGGACAGTTTAAACAAAGACACAGTGCAAACACAGATCCCAGCAGTCTTATTTTAATATTAGTGATAGGTTTACGGGTTTTCTATTTTGAATTAGATTTTATTCAGTATTTTTACTTTATTTTTAGTTTTCATTTTAGTGTTTCTGTTTTTAAGTTGACCTAATATATTGGTATATTCTCTTTACACTTGGTACAAAATACATGCTAAACAAATACAGTTTTGCCTTTAACACATACACAGTTCTCATACCCGATACGTGTAGGAGAACCTGAACTGATAAGATCTGGAGTTGAACTGGAGTGGCCCACAATGGGACAGGTAAGGCCAGTAACGTCAGAAAAGGCTTCAATTCATCAGTTAAACCAGAAGTTTTGCCTGCTTAGATTATTCTTTTGAGACCCCAGTATAAAATCACACCAGACTCAACAAAGCTTGCATTTAAAAATCTGAGATTTTAGCATGAAATAAAACCTCTGAGTTATGCCATCACATTCATTTTATTTCATGTAACTCTAGAAGCAGCACATGCCTCATTTCTTAAATTTAGGCCACATCACACTTTTAACCTAAAAAGTTGCTACTTGAAACAGAACTGCGAGCTCGCGTTATGAAATAGCAACCTCTGAGCATTGTAATCTGTAGGTTTAAGTTCACAGAAACAATTAAATGGAAGCAGCAACTCTGCATTCCTCCTGTAATGCTCCTAAAACAAACAACTAAGTTTCATAACTGAAAAAAGTGCACCTTATTGTACTGAACGTGCACGTGTAGTGTACTTCAAATACGTATAACAAGAATTCATTTTTAAAAAACTGCAGAAAATATAATATTAGTAAAATAGAAGGCCACTTAAGTGTAAAGTTTATTTTTATAGTCCTGGCAGAGTATTACCAGTACCTTTGACTTCTCTTTTTTTAATTGTTTTTTCACTAGATGCATGTCTTTGACGCCGCACCTCATGTATTCTGTGTTTTTAGGATGCCATATTAAAAGGAAATTTGGAAGAAAATTAAGAGGATAGTAAACCAAACATAAAACCAGGCAGTGTTTGGTCCCCATTGACTTACATAGTATTTTTCGATACTGTTTGGCTAACCACATTCTTCAAAATATCTTCGTTTATACTCATCAGAAGAAGGTCAGTCACATATTGAGGACAACAGTGTGTAAATGATGACAGAATTTTGATTTCTTGGAGAGCTATCCTTTTAAAAGCATTTTTAAAAAAGTAAAAAAAACAAAAGGCCATTAATATTCTGCAGAGCTAAATGCATGAACGTGTTAAAGTGAACGGCTCTCAGTGTGTGCACTCAAGTGTGTAGACAATAATACAATGCTCCCATTCAACCAGAGCGCGAAAACAAGTGTAGGAACCGCCAAAACTCAAACAAACGCTTACAAAATACACACGCTAGGTTCAACTATCAGGTTCACATCACAGGAGAAACAAAAGCCAGGGGAGGTCTAAAGCGGCACACAACAGACACGTTTTAGCTGCCTGGTAAACAGAAACTTGGCCACAGTCACAAAGAGATTATCCAAACCTGACTGATTGGTTCTCACAGGCATAAATAGACATAAATCTACACATTAACGTCTGAATCATTTATTGTCATTAAAGGGTCAGCTAACACACAACACGCAGGCATGCACACACACAGAAACCATGCCTAGCTTAATGACTTTGTTTTGCACCTAAAAGCCATTAAAAGTTACAGGTTCCTCCTCTTCCCCGGGCAAGAGAAGGAATTATTTTTATTTATCACACACGTGTTTTTTGTATGTGAGTATGTGTGCATACAAAATGCAATAAATTATTGTATTTATAAAAATAATGTGCTATAAAAATCAGTCATAAGTTTATATTTATAAAAGTGTGGTGTTATAGGGTAACACTTTCCAATAAGTTGTTTGTTAATGGATTGTATACCACGAACTAACCATCATTTATTAACTTTTGTTAATGTAAGGCAATAAAAATACACTGTAAACAAAGAATAATTAACTGTATTAACAAATATTAAAATAAATAATGTATAAGTTAATAAAAAATATATGCATCATTTAACTATTGCAGATAACTAACGCTAAACTAATAATTAATGTTAAAATGTTGTATAGTGTTTGAAAGCAGTGATTTTTCTGTTGTTTTAGCACAGAACTAAAATTACCTTTCACCTTCAAAGTATTTTTAAATGCAGTTTAACTGACTAAAACGCTGTGCCATTCATTCATTGTCTTATAACGAAACATTTAGCTAGCTCCACATTAAGTTATTTTTTTTTAAATGTTCACTGTTCACTCAAAAAATCCTTTGACGTAAACCAAGAGTTTGGCAGTGCTTAAAACGGATTATTTCCATAAATGAATGTACAATGAATGTGGAGGCGACCGCAGAAACAGAGAGGCTACACACACTGTGCTTGTGAATCTATTCAGCTCTCCTGGAGGAGCGGCCTTTAGTATGTGTGTGGGAGCCTTTCACATACACACTGTACTACTCGTACTGACGTCTTCAAACTCCACACTTCTCAACAAAGCCAAAAGGTCGACAGCAGCAGTAATCTTCACGGGACTTTCGACATACAGTATATCTTTTAGTATGACTCAAGTGCAATGGTCAGCTGAAAACTATGCATTCACATGTTGCATACTAAAACAAGACGTGCACCCTATTCATTTCTAAACAAACATGGTTAGAACAGGTGTTCCTTAATACATTCTTTCAAAAAATATGCTATGTTTATGGTTTCTGTATATATACAGCAGCCGCTTATTGTGAAATAAAGTGACAGTGGCCGTCTTTCACCAAATGAAAACTACAATAGAAACATTCCAACATTACTCCTCTATCTATATTAACATATTGCACTGTTCAATATGACTTTGAGAAACATAAAAATGCCTTGCAGAGAAATTATGAATGTTATAACATTGCAATCTTTTACTTACTGATGCCAGCAGAAGTCACACATACAGTAAGTACATTTGAAGGAATAGTTTACCAAAAAAATTAACATTTTGTCGTTACTTATGGCTTGAATATAGCTTGGGTTTTGTCACTGGTTGCACATACTCACACTATCATTCATTTGTAGGATATCAAATAAGTTTGATATTTTGAGATGATTTTAGAATTCATATTTCATCTATTGTGTGTCTCCAGTGTTTACATGTACATTTTTTGTGATTGAAACAACGTGAAAGACTGGTAGTTTGTGATCCTCAGTTGTTTACTGCATGACATGCCAATTGTTTCACTGTTACATATACATGTTTATTCACATTTCAAAGATTGTAAAGTCCATTTCAGTCTAGCCCGCATGTCATCCTAAATAACTCATCCATGAAACACAAAAGGACTTTTTTTTTTTACAGAAAAACAAAGCTGCAGCTGTTATTCACTGATAATCATCCCTTGAGCTGTTAAGCACTGAGTCCAAAACACTGAGTCACAATCAACAAGAATCATTTCAGTCTGATTCATGAAGTGCAATCTGAGCAAACTATGAAGTCATTGAGTCTAACCAATCCATTGAAAAGATCTGATTCAGAAGAGTGATGCATTCATGAATCGGTCTGTATGCTTTAGTAGACTTGTAATATAGTGCATGAATTGTATGGACTACTTTTAAGGTGTTTTGCGAGCTTTTTTAAGCTTGCAAACCAACAGCTAACATTTACTGCAATGAATCCTTAATCCTAAACATGTTATTATTGGGTAAACTTTCCCTTTAATTGTAATTTGGAAAAAAAGAGAGTACGGATCAGATTTTAAAACATTTGTTTTCTGTTATACAAGTCACGCAAAATGAGAATTATGATTAATTATGCATAATTACTTTATATTTAAAGTGCCCCTATTATGCCTTTTCCAATATTGCCTTTCATGCAGTGTGTAATGTAGCAGTGTGTGAATGTTGAACGATCTGCAAAGTTGCAAATCCAAAAGGCCACGATAAATAAAGTTATTGTCTCCCAAAATAAAGAATCGATTCTACACAGCCTAAACGAGTCGTTATTCATTCGAATCTTGTGACGTGATGGCTACATGTTACTATGTAACACATTTCCATAATTCCGGTCTATATTCTACATTGGCAGGCCGCGAACAACTTGACCCCGGCCACAAACACATCATTTTACTGACAACTGCTTCTCTAATCATCACAGGAGACACAGAACATTTGCTCTTGAAAGATATTTCAGTTCCCAGTTTATTCGGACCAGCGCCTCCACTGAATCACAAGCTTTATGAGAAATAATAGAAGCTCATATTTCTATAGAGTGTTAAAAAGAGAACTATAACAATGGGCCTATGTGGTAGACCAATCCAAACAGACTGGGCCATCTGAACGATCAGAGCAGAGTAGGCTCACGGAAGGGAGGGGTTTAGAGAGACTGAACTGCTTCAAACTAATTGTTTGAGAATCACTGGAAAATTAGGTGATAATAAAAGCATATTTTCCCCTTGCATGCATGCACACCTATTGTCTGAGACTTATTAGGAGCCTTAAAAATGGCATAATAGAGGCACTTTAATGTTCATTTAGATGCAATCCCCCATACTATTTTAGTTATTTACAACATAAAGTTCTACCATGCAACTAGGCTCATCTGGTAGAATCAAATACATCTGCATGTGTTGCCAATAAGCTTGCTGCTCAGCATTTAATTAAATAATAAGGAATAGTGCTTGCTGCAGGAGTTGCAGCGTACATCAGAAACCCTCCACCTCCCCCAGCTCCACCTGTATAGATCTGCAATGGGGTACTTTCACGTACACTGTATATGGGGTTTATTTCAAATGTGTTATATGTGTTATACTGTATATGCTCACATGTCTGTGGATGGACTGGCAGTAACCTTGGCACTTGTTCTGCTGCAGCGGCGGGGTAGCAGAACTATTCCACCAAGACCAAACACATTAACATTGCAATGCACTTTACTGTGCTACACTCTCAGAAATAAAGGTACAAACGCTGTCACTGGGATGGCACCTTTTCAAAAGATACACTTTTGTACCTATTAGGTTCAAATATGTACACTTTAAGTACTAATATGTACCTTTTAGGTACCAAAACATGTACTTTTTGAAGAGGTACTCTCCACCGGGGTTGTCATGACAGAAATAACAAAATGCATGAATTGTAAGGGTCAATTAAGAATGGTCCGAAAGACGACGTTTGGAATTATGTGACTATGTCCAGTAGTTTCCCCTGTTGCCAGATCACCTGGACTACACACCTGTTTTTGTTCATGCCATTGTGCTCCACCCTTCTTAGTCAACACTACTGCAGAGGCCAAAGATCAACCAGCGCATCAAATCACATCTCACTCTGTCTCTGTAAACGAGCCAAAGCAGATTGTTTTCCTTGTGTTGTATTTTCCTCACGGATACTTCCTGCATCTGATAATTCCTCATTAGCAAGTACAAATAAGGTGAATGTACGCAATTTACAAAATTCAGTATTTAACCACCGATGCAACTTAATATTCAAGATTTGGGTGGAATTAACAATAAAAACATACATTGCACACTTCGACTGACCACTATTTGGAAAACTGGGATGCTCTTTGAAAAGGCCACAGTTGATCTTCTTTATAGATGAAATTTAAAAAAGACAACTAAACCAGACAAAATTCTGGCAAACATTAATGAGATTCAGTAGGAAAGAAGTGGGAAAATGCAGTTGGCATCACAAGTTCAAACTGCTCTGTGATTTTTTTCTTTTCAGAAGACAGCCGTTGAGTCAGGGAACAGGTTTAACAAAATCTACTGGTTGAGTCACTTGTTATTTGAACTGAGCACTGATTTAGTACAGGAACATATCTCTCCTTTTACACTCACAGTCTAAGATAAACAAACATATCGCGCTTAGACACAATGGTGCAGAAACAGGTTTTCTGCTACTGACAACATCACTACTTTGGGATATTGTTTAAGCACATATGAGTTTTTAAAAACACGTTTTGTTACAAATTTGTGGAGCTGTTTGTCAACACTATTTTGAAATTATATTACATTATATATAAGCTAGCTATGAATAAAGTACACTTTATTATTACTACTGCACTTGCATGTAATTCATGCAAAGTGTCACTTTAATAGTAATAAGTAGCGAGTGCATGATGCATAAGCATCCTAGATATTAAAACGCAAATGTTTATGCTCTTATGTCTTTCAGTCGCAGACAGGTGCATACAGTAAAAACAGATTTACCTTCATGTTTGCCTTCCTCCGTCTGAGCGCGCACAGGTGAACGGAGCGCGAGACACAGCGCGAGCGTCTGCAGCAGAACGGCATTCATCTTCATCATCCTCATCCTCCGAATATTTCCAATGTGAAGTCAGTCCGTCAGTCAGAGCAGACAGTTAAATATTCATGGCCAAAGAAGCGCGGAAGAGATGATGCTCCCTTCACTTTTTCGGCTTGTCCAAGTTTGACAGGAATTTTGACAGACGTTTTTTCCCTTACTTTATTTTCTTCCCTTTTTTTTAAATCCGATATGCTCCAAATATATCATTTAGTGTATAGCAAAAGAAAAAAAGTCTAAAGTAGTCCATTTCCGTTTGTGTCGGTAAAGTTTATACGCTATAAATCCTTCGGTATAGTCAAGGAAAACACTTCGACTTAAACGAAAATGGTAATACAATCAATAGTTTTTAGGAGAAAAACTCCCGGAATACAGGCGAGGTTAAAGGGTTTGTAAATATGAAAAGGTCGACCGCGCAGGAATGCTGTCTGAAGGTTTGTTACCTGTTTACAGGTACAGGTGAACGATGCTGAACGCTGATTGGTTCTGATCAAGGTGACGCTAATCTCGTAATTCCAAAGCCCGTGCAGTGATTTATTTCAAACATGTAAACAAGTCATAAAGCCTTGATTGTGAGCTCCTGACCACTGTAAACAGACAGTGCTCTAAATGTCCCTCAGTAACCGACAGCTTGTGATGATTTATGCGCTCTCGCTCTCCTTCTTGCTCTCTCACTCCCCGAACAAACACACATATACACACATCCGGGCTTTGGTATATCGATAATAATGTCATCTTGGAGTGAGGGTCTCATTGTGAGTAAGTCAAGGCTGGCATTGTGTCCCGGTATCGTCCAGTAGTTTATCAGTGTTTCTTTGATGGCTCTGGACTCACAGTCTCACAAAGAGCACTTTGTGCCTCAGCTCAGATGGCTTCAGACCTCTGAGACAAGAAAGTGTTTAGAGCACACATCACTCAATACATTTTAAATAAGATTTTATTATTATTTATATTTTTATTAATGTATTCATTCCATTTCGATTTCATTTTTGTAATGTAGCATACCCTATTCATTGCAATTCACTTAAATTATAAATGCCTCAAAAGTAAACACTAAACTTTTCAAATCACATATAAGTCCCAAACGAAAACAACATAAATTCAATAACTGCCAAATGATACATATAAAATCCTATTTTTTATTTAAATGTTTATATATATTTTTTAATATAGTTTATGTATTAAGTTTTTTACATTTTAATGTCATTTATTTATTTATTTTTATTTTTTTTACGTATTTCTCAACAGTAATCACTATCACTAAGAAACTTCACTCTTAAAATCACATAAAATAAATTACTGCTAGTAAAATATATGTTTTAATTACTAGACTATACACATTTTAATGTCCTTGGTATTCATTTTAATGTCCTTTTGTAATTTATTCATAGTAATAATTCCAAATGTATCAACAATAATCATTCAACTTTATAGTTGTGCCTCACAATAATGCATTTAATTGTAATCCAGAATAATTATTAGGGATTTATTTACAAAACAAATGTATTTCCTTTTTTTATTAAGCATATTTCTTATAGTTTCTCACGTTACATTGCCCATCAGTTGGTTCTATTTGTTCTGTGTTTTTCTGTTCACAGCATACAAGTTTTCATATTGAAATTATTCACAATTTACTTCCCCCTTGTTCTCCATTCACACAGCATGTGAGTGTAGTCCCAGTTGGAAAACAGGTTTTAAAGACCAGCTCTTCCTGCACTACCGGTCTGTACGAGGCACTGATTGAACAAACAAGTACACAGACAGACAGACAGACATTCTTATTGTGATGTCTTTACTGTCCTGTATGTGATGTGGTACCTCATATGATATTTTGTACTTTTAACAGGGAAATGCAGCGCAAGATATTTTATGGTTTTGGGTCACATTCCGTTTTCGTTAATATTTCACCAGCCGACAGCATTATGGGCCAGAACACACCCTGACTGAGCTTTCTCACACACGTCCTACTTTTAACATCTTGAAGGTTTGTAAATGTTCACTGGCAAGCACACATGCCGTAATGCGACTGTGCTTTTTTGTTCTTCCTTTCATAAACTGAAGTGTCTGAAACTGTTGGTTTTCACAATAGTTCTGCCCTCTTCTGGTGGACATCAGGGACTGTAGTTCAGAAAGAGACTCGACACAGGCCTAAGACGAAGTTTATCTTAGTGAGACGTTTACGATAAACAATCCAATCCATTAAAACTGTAATTAAATCTAGGATTAGACATGATCCATCTCTGGCGCCTACCAGAGATCAATATAAGACATTACACATAATATACAATATGATGAAGTCATTAGCATCTTCCAGACCAGGAGGGATAGGTTTATTCAACACTATCCTCTTTAATCTACCAGCAGGTGTGGTGATTACATAACATACTTATGTCCAAAAGTTGCATTAAAATGTAAAATGGAATTAAGTCAAACATAGAAGGCACAGAAAATTATTTTCATGTTTTTATTTGAGTGTAGTGTTACAGTCAGGGATCAGAGGGAGAGAAAGATTTTGGTGTGTACATCATAATAATCAACGATAATCTTTCTTAATCTACTGTAACAGATAATTACACATCTCATCCATGATTTCTAAGTTCTATTTATTTATTTATTATTCAGCGAGAAATTGTTTTCCCCTTCATTGATTATGTTCACTGACACTGTATAAGCCATCAAAATGATTTACCCGACACAGTAAAAAAACAAAAAAAACAACAGAGGTAAAAACACATTCACCAAAAACACTCACCGAAATAAATACGTAAATAAAAATATAATATCGAAGAAGATAAACTCAAACTTTAAACCGTCCTAAAAAGTCGACCCTAGCTACTCAGTAAGCACACAAACTATTTAATGCAAAGAAGAAATGCTTTAAAATCAAGCAAACTAGGTATTTGAGATTTTATAACCCCTTTTGTTCCCAGATCAGCTAAAACAAAACAAGCAACTCAGTGACCCAATAACTTAGTTAATAAATAACCTTGTGAAAACACACTTTTGTAAGAAGATAAGGCCACGGAACTTAACAGACTGGACGATTCACACTGCAGACTTGTATAGAAATGGCCCTGGTTTGCATTATATGCTGAAACACTGTAAAGTGTGTAAAGCTAACAGAGCTTATGTTCCATAGCCAAACTGGAGCATATGAGGTTAAGTGTCTTGCTAAATAGCACAGTTGTTCTGGTAACTCTCCCGTTCCGGCATCACCCACACGCCGCCACAGCGCTCAAAATAATACAAGACTCCATTCCAATCATGTCCTAGGTGGAAAAGACTTGCCTTGTATAATGTTCATACAGTCATAAGAGTCATAACAATGGGCTTTAGTGTAAAGGTGCTGGGTATTAAGTGGGAAGATGCCAAAAATGCAAACTAGAAACACATACAACTACGAACAGACTGTGTTAACACATACGCAATGCAGGATAAGCAGTTCTGTTGTATTTACACTAGCTAGCACGGTAAAATAGGATAGCGTTTGATATTCATCTGTCCTTGTAGTCTGTAACAGATTATAGATTATGTCATAGATTATGAAGTGTTAAACATAGAAGACAACCTAGTTTAAATATATATATATATATATATATATATATATATATATGTATATCTTTCTCGTTTCTGAACTATAATAATCCAAAACACCAGGAATAAAGCCCAAATGTGTGCGCTGATTCAACAAAATGCACATCCGTTTGGGAGCGGTGTGTTAGTCCGAACCCACAAAATGTATTATGAGCATGAAACATGCAAATGAACACAGATGCGTTATTATGCAGTTTGCCGCAGACCACTGACATACCAAGGTTTAGTGTATGTGTGTGTGCTTTTTAATGCTGTTCACTAATATGAAAGCAAACGCAAAAATAGGCAACAGTTTAGTGTCATAATCTACTAATCATATCAGTGGCAAGTTAGTATAGCAACTAATAAAGGACTGTGTTAAACAGCATTTCACTATCTATCTATCTATCTATCTATCTATCTATCTATCTATCTATCTATCTATCTATCTATCTATCTATCTAT
>JAUMHP010000048.1:3403849-3420437 GCA_032361065.1 Enteromius trimaculatus | reverse complement strand
CTATCTATCTATCTATCTATCTATCTATCTATCTATCTATCTATCTATCTATCTATCTATCTATCTATAATCTAACATGTATCTATCTATCATCTATCATCTATCATCTATCTATCTATCTGTCTATCTATCTATCTATCTACTGGACTAACAGCACAGCATGAATGCCATGCAGACAAGGCTAGTGATCCGTACAAAACAATACCCATGCAACAATTAGCCAACTCTACAACAAAGGGCCGTTTGATTGGGAACAGCTTTATTTACAGCTTCACTCGAATGCGAATTATGGTGGACTACCTAACAGCAAATACGTTTGACTCACAATTTAGGCGAGGGATGTGTGATAAGCGTCCATTCTAGTACAGCACAGCCACAAAGCAGCATGCGACACTAACCAGCTCCGTGTGACTAAACACACACATGCAGCTCTAACCTCTACAACGCCACAACGCCTGAAACACGACACCGAGAGAACGAGCCATGCAAAACCCGGCAGGGTATCTAACGCAATCAACCAAAAAAACCTGTGGATATTGTGTGCGTGAGGAGAAAAACTGCATCATAATCGCATCTATACAAGGAAATACACAAGTTCATAATACACTAGCGCGCTCAGACCCAATAATCTTTTTTTATGGCAGCCAAGGACAACACTGATCACTGATTGGAAACACGTGAGCGAGTGAGGGAGAGACGATCAAATTGACAAAACGTTGATGCTATAAACTGACACTTTTCGTATGGTGAAATGGAAAAGTCAACGGAGGAGCTATTGATCTGCGTGTGTGTGTGTGTGTGTGTGCGCGTACAAACATACAGATGATTTACACAGAGTGTAGAAAGCTCCATAAACCACATACTGTGTTTTTCCAGAATACAGCCAAAAAATAACAAAAATGAAATCAAGAGAAACTAAACATAATGTTTCCGAAGGCCGAATTAGTCCCACCCCTTTCCCAAAGCGAGAGACAGCCACGTCATGAAAATCCCGCCCTTCACTTCTTATTCTTGAGCTGATTGGCGAGCCAGTCGAGCCCTTCATACAGACCGTCGCCACTGGTCGCGCAGGTCGCTTGTATATACCAGTTGCGATGGCGGAGCGAATGGAGGCCGAGTTTGTCTGTGATCTCAGCTGCATTCATAGCGTTCGGCAAATCCTGGAGTGAAGGAGGAATAAAACAAGAAAGGAGATTTTGAAACTTAATATTTGCTTAGATAGGACTAGATATATTTATTCCATAACAAATATACAACAGTGACCACAAAACCAGACATAACCAGTCAATTATTCAAAATTGAGATTTATACATCATCTTCAAGCTGAATAAATAAGCTTTCCACTGATGCACAGTTTGTTAGGACAGGACAATATTTGTCAGAGATGCAATCCTATTTGAAAATCTATTTGAAAATGCAAAAAAATCTAAATATAAAGAAAAACATGTTTAAATGAATATTAATTGTAATATTGTTATATTTACAAAATATTATCATTTAACATACTTAATATCCTTAAAAAAAAATTCTTAATTTTGACCCAAACAACGTATTTGTGGCTATTGCTATAAATATACCACAGCTACTACAAGGGTCACAATTTAGCAACAGAAATTGACAATAGATAATGGACTGAACACTGTTAGTTTAGAAATAACACTGAAAAACTTCAAGAAGACTTTTTGAAGGAAGTATATTATGCTCACTAGGACTGCATTTATTTGATTAAAAATACTTGTAAAACAGTAATATTGTGAAATAACACGATCATTTCAAAATAACTGTTTTCTATTTTTATACATTTTAAAATGTAATTTGACTTGATTACTCCAGTATTCAGTATCACATGATCCTTCAGAAATCACTCTAATATGCTGATTTGCTGCTTAATACACAGTTCTTATTAATTTTTTATATATTTTTTTTTACATAAAATGGGTTTTCTATGTATAGAATGTTCAAAAGAACAGCATTTATTTGTTATTATTTATTTTTTTTTGTGACAAATAAAAGTATTTACTGTCTGTTTTTAGAACATATATTTTGTGATCTGTCAGGTAGCAGGGATGCTTTAATAAGAAGACACAGCACCTGTTTGTTTGCAAAGACAAGGAGGA
Source organism: Enteromius trimaculatus (assembly GCA_032361065.1). Lineage (NCBI taxonomy): Eukaryota > Metazoa > Chordata > Actinopteri > Cypriniformes > Cyprinidae > Enteromius > Enteromius trimaculatus. The sequence goes on along the minus strand of JAUMHP010000048.1, from coordinate 3,418,320 downwards.
CAGCATCACGCAGTTCGTCTTCTGCAAGCATCCTCATTAACTCCTCCCGCGCCTCGTTAACTCTCTCCCGATCGTTGCTGTCAACCACAAAGATAAGGCCTAAGGGAAAAAAATGAGCAGAGATAAAGATAATGTTTTAGCAATCATTTGTTTTATATATATATATATATATATATATATACAAAAATAATTTTATAGTTTTATTTCAGTTTTAGTTAACCAAAATGAAAATAAATAATGCTGCATAGGGGACTAGTCTAATAAAATACATAAAAAAAAGAAAAAGAAATAATAATTGTTTTTATACATATTTTATTTTCTTTCCATTTTTGTTCATCATAATTCAAGTAACAAAAACATTTTCATGGTTTTAATTTTAGTTAGCTATAATAACCCTGCTTGATGTTTATAAGGTGGCACAGCCGTGTAAATGCAGCGTGTGCTCACTGAACACCACACAAACTACACAAACACACCAAATTACCGTCATTTACACAGTCATCTCAAAACAGCTTGTGTTTTAGTGGGAGAAGTGGAGTGTATGTGTAACTCACCCTGTGTGTTTTGAAAGTAGTGTCTCCAGAGTGGTCTGATTTTATCCTGACCACCCACATCCCACACAGTGAAGCTGATGTTCTTGTACTCCACTGTCTCTACGTTAAAGCCTTAAAACACAAACACAAACATCACAAGCTTACCCAGAATCACATCAGTTACTGTACATTCCCCTCACAGCAACTGTAAAAATATAATGGCTCTAGATAGTAGGATTTATGTAGGAACACATAATACCTAATTTAAAAGTTACAGTCAAAACTGAATTATCTTTTCTATTTAATTTCAAATAGGAAATTTAAATGTCCTCATCCCACAAGAAAATGTATTTACCAAACTGTAATTAAATAACTGAAATGCAAATGTTCCTCACTAAAGTTAAATATACAATAAAGCACATAAACTTTACATGGGTGACACATTTATACACTGTTTGAAATGTCATTGTGTCTCAGACTTTGAATTCTGCCTGAGGATGTACAGATACCTGTATAACAGTATTGTAAGTCAACATAACAATAGAATTAAGTAGAGAAGGATTTTACCAATGGTTGGGATGGTGGTCACAATCTCTCCCAGCTTCAGTTTGTAAAGGATTGTGGTTTTACCAGCAGCATCTAATCCAACCATCAGAATTCTCATCTCTTTCTTCCCTATCAGACTCTTCAGCAGATTGCCAAAAATATTCCCCATGATTCAATGTTTTGCTTCGTCTAGCCAATCACAATCCAGAAAGCTGTGAGTCCTTTGTGTGGAACACTCCACTGAGGTAAAAGACTGAAAGCCTTGAGAAACAAGGTTATTTAGCTGAGAAACTAATCTAGAGTCCTGGAAAGCGAACAAGAAAAGGAAATGTTATTCTCACTCTCATAAAGTGTACACTTTTATTCAGCAAGGACATGTTAAATGAATCAAAAGTAACCGTGAACAATTATATTTCAAAGCAATGCTGTGCTTTTGAATTTTCTGTTCATCACAGAATGCTGAAAAAAAAAAACGCATCACAGATTCCACCAAAATATGAATAAGAAGAACCATTCTTAACATTGATGATAATCAGAAATGTTTCATGAAATCAGCATATTACAACTATTTTTCAAGAAGTAATGACTGCTGAAAATTCAGCTTCGTCATCACTATAATAAATTACATTTAAAAATATTTCAATAGAAAACAATTATTTCAAACTAAAATATTTTTGTTCAATCACAAAATACAGTCTAAGTAAGCATGAGAGACTTTATTACAAAAATAAATAATAATATAAACTACTCATGTATAGATTATATAGCATGCATGATCGTCCAAAAGCTGCAACTTTTCAAAACGAACTTTGTGGTCCTTTTAGGTGTTAATATTTACTTTTATAGATACAAATAGTACATTTATGGTACAATTAATGCACCCTTTAAATACAAATATGCATCCTCATATTGCAGCAAATGGTGTACATCGTGTGATTGAACTGGACTGACTGAATTGAACATATGAAGGATGATCTGTGCAATCTGAACATTTCAGTCAAGCATTCTTTCAGCTGCTGTAATCATGCAACTGATTATCAAAGACGCATTTGGAAGATGCAAGCTTCAGAATTCTGAGGGGGCGGACTGAATGGACATGACACTTCCGGATGTGTGTATACATTTCTGATCTTCACTAGTATGCTTTATGTGTACAAGCTACATACTGAAGTGAAGAAACTAGGATCCTGCCATGTCTTCAGGCCCTCCAGCAATCTGTTCTTCCCTCTCATATCCTGCCTTCACATGGACCCCACTATTCCTCCCTGAACATGAGTTATCTGAGATGTGGAGCACGTTCCTTGATAACCGTGTTGTTCTAATTCATGAATGTGCAGGTATAAAGCTTAAATTTAAAATTAAACTTGTTTAAGCGAGACTGAGGGTAATGACACAGTGGATATATCTAAGGAACTATAAGGGTTTTCAGTCAAATGTCGACAATACACAAATCTATATTTCCTCTCGCAGTGTGTTGTGTGTCTTTGTTTGTTTGTTTTTCAAAACCTTGTTTTACAGATTTTTTAAAGAGAAAGGTGACCCAATTTGCCTAATATTCACTTCAAGTCATCCAAGGCTTACTGTAGATGAGTTTGTGTTATTTGTGGATTATTGTAATGTTTTTATCAGCTGTTTGGTCTCTCATTCTGACGGCACCCAGGGAATCCACTGGTGAGCAAGAGATGTAATTTTCATTTTTCCCATATTTTTTTCTAATGAAGCAACAAACTCATCTACTTGGAAGATGGCCTGAGGGTAAATGTTGAGTGAATGTTCAGCAAATTTCATTTGTTAATTCTGTTCCTCAAACAGAAATACAAATTTTCTAATTCTTGTTATAACTGTTGGTCAAACAAATGCAGGCTAAAACTAAACACAATAAAAAGCACATCACTGACACATTCAGATTTTACATGAAAATGATAAACTGCGAGCTCGGGACTTGTAAAAATATTTAATGTCTGCATAGTTTCTGAAATATTTTAAACATTGTAATTTACATGTATTAAACATTTATTTTTGCGTAAAAAAACAAGAATGCCATTTTCCTAAAAAAAACCAACTGTCCATATTGTGATAGCTTACAATGACCTGCTACATCAGAGCTGGGCAACTTCGGTCCTGGAGGGTCGGTGTCCTGCAGTCCTCCAATCCTATTCAAACACACATTCCTGTAACTTTCTAGTGATGGATTTTTTTAGGGTTGGAGCTAAACTCTGCAGGACACCGGCCCTCCAGGACCGAAGTTGCCCAGCCCTGTGTATCTTTTTTCCTCCATAGTGTTATACTTCAATAGATCTTATTTTGCAAAACATGCCGAGAAAGAAACTGACTTTTAAAAATGAACCTGAGTAATCTGACAGAAGTGGGACAAGCAGTTACCGCCTACCTTTTAAAATCAAGACAAAAGGTAACTATATTAAAGGTGCATAACCAGCATAAAACTATAATTAAAGCACATGTAAATGTGTCCATGAAGGCAGTAACAGGAGGTGTTTGTAATGAATAGTAATCTGATAATGATGTTGCGGGGGTCTGACTCCGGCTGAGCTGTCCATGGTGCTGACGCCTCAACCCACCTCCATCAAACCCCTTCCGAACAAACCGAATATATAATATAATTTATTATTATTATTATGTAGTATATAACTATTTTTTAAGGCTTCCTTGTTTCTGAGTGATTCTCAAACCCGTGCAAGAGACCCCAACAATGTAGTCACGAGACATCTAAATACAACTGCGCTAGACGGAGGTCCACATTACATCTAATACGATGGTCTTTACAAACGTTAATATGACTCTAAATTATTAATTTAGATCACTGCCAGTCTGTTGGAGCTCATTAAGGCCTACGACCCTTTGACAATGTCGGCGTAGGATACAAAGATCGGCGCTTCTCCGTGGCACGAAGCAGGTGGATGGAATTGTTCTTATGCAAGATCACTACAATTCATGCAAAAGCAAACCGGAATCAATTAAACCCCGAGCGCAATACGAGCCGTCATAATGTCTGAAGAGGCGTAAGGCAGCAAGCACATCATCTGTGATACAGATCTTCATTCATTTGGAGATACGTGCCTCGCGGAAGGCCTTTCTGTTTCCAGGCGCAATAAAAGACGAGCTGGCATTTTTCACCAAACGTACAAACAACGTTTCAGCCCGTCAGAACCGCTTCGTTTTAAAGCAAACACAACAATTGAACGTATCTGCATTACCTTGCGAGCTGACAGCAGCCGAGTTTGGACACGGAGAGACAGAGAGAAAATCTCACGAGAGTTGAAGCCGACAGCACAGGCTTGGACGGGGAGTTCTCGCGATATTTGGTTTTCGCATCTTGAGACTGCCTCCAGTCAGGTCAGGTAGCATAGCCAAACAGATGATATGTCAAGGAAATGCTTAAGGTGTCACAACAGTCCTTTAACAGCTTCCCTTCTGAGCAAATATTTATCATTTTCGTACTGAAGCATAAAATGTGTAGGCCTGCATTTATTCTTGACCCCATTAAGGGCTATTTGAGGGAAATAAAAAAGACATTTTAAAGTTTGGAATTAAATAAATTGTTAAACTGATGCTTAATATGAAATAGTTTAGTAACTTGCATCACATGGTGGTCTACTCCAGACTCTAAAACTAAAACTAACCATTAGCCTACAAAATATCATTACATAAACATTAACTGAAATAACTTTTTGATCAAGGCAAGGATTATCTATTTTTATTTATTTTAAGCCAAAGCAAATAACTAAAACTAAATATGAACAACAAATATATTTCAATTAAAAAATAATAAATAAATAAAAAATACACAACATATTAAAATGAAGTCTATTTTAAATATTAACAAAAACTATAATAGTAGGCCTAGGGATACTAAAATAACATTAAATAATGATAATAAACCTATAGCAAAAAGTGATAATAAAATAACAGACTAACCTCCAAAGATCATTTAAAAATATTCAAAATTTAAAGATAACTTAAATATGTATAAATAAGATGTAAATTCAAATAGAATATAATATTGTATAATTAGCATGTCTTTATTAAAGTTTATTGTAAAGAAAATCATCTTAAAGCTGAAGTGTGGACTTTTCGGATAAGAAAATACTTCATGCTCATTGGTTGAACGCGGCGGAGGCGGGGCTATCTGTTTGTATGACCAATTGAAGACGGGGAAGTTACTAGGAAACTTGTTTGACAACTATAATTTTTGCAGTTCGGTTTACTGACGTTTATTTTACAGAAACTACACACTCTGCCTTTAAACAAACCAATAAAAAGGACACAGTGGTGCTGTCGTCCTCTAGCGGGGCAGTTCCCTCACAGCAGCAGCCATGTGGAGAGACTTCTGGGATGCTGGCGGATTATGAGGCGGGGATTCCAGTGACCCAGGTATTGGTCCTGTGCTCGAGGGTCGTCTAACCCCGCCGTTATCTCTTCACTATAATAACACATCAGCTTTAACTGGCATCTCGCCTTGGGGGACTGCTTGTGTCCGAGTATTTATTGCTCTCACGCGCAGCAGGCTGCAGTGGGGCGACTCTTGTGACGGAAGTGAGACACTTAGAGTAGCTTTTATCCTTTTCGTGGTTATTTTTGGTGCCGATTTTCCCATAACGTGAGGCACGATGCGAATTCGGTCAGGTATCGCCTTGATTTTTCTCGCAGTTTTTGCATTTGTTGCAGCTGAGGACGAAGATAGCACAGAAAGCGTAATCGAACAGTTGGTTGTGGAGACATTGGTAAGTTGGGTTAAGTTTTTTTTAATGAATGACAAGAGTGACTTACTACAAGAGTCCACGTAGCGGCTCGCTGCATGCGTGCTTTGATGACAAATATACATTGACGTATCAATGCAAACATGCATATTCACAATGGTGCATTTTTTGTAAAGTCGTTGTCTGCGCATTTCATTTCCTTACGACGTCCACTCTGTATTATTTCTCAATATTATGTTTTTGACCATTTTAGGTGAAGCCAGAGACATGCACAATTACATCAGAGATGGGAGACACGCTTCAAATCCACTACACGGTAATAAATACAACGAGTCGCGCCTTTGTAGCCTATTATGTTGTAAAACGAGACACATTCTAAAGAAACCTCTAGCTATTATTGACACAAAATGCGTCAAAATACACACTTTGCACATGAAATCGTTTAGTGATGTGGCAGACTCAAGCTGACATCTGGACTCGCCATATCTGAGAGAAAAATAATATGAGTTGTAATGGAGTACGTGCCAGAGATGAGCACATTCCTCTTTAGTTCATACAGAATAGAAGTTCCTCGTGGAGTCACCTTTCTGTTTCGGAAATGCAGTTATTTGTAATAGTATTTTAGTTTTAAGCGAAACCAAATGCTGTGGAGGAGGCGGAGCAACACGTCAGCATTTGAGTCGGTCAGAGCGAGCGCGCGCTGATTCAGACTCGAGAGCGCGCGCTATAGGAACATATATGAGGAGGCCCAGGTGTTTTTATTTTATTGAATAGTTCTTAGATTACGTCAGTACGTCAAAGTCTTTGCAAAAAAAAGAAGAAAAAAAAAGAGAAAAATTTGTTAAAATAAAAAAACTATTAATACAACTTGCTACTCTTGTCATAGTAAATGGGGAACTATATATATATATATATATATAATCCACATTCAGTATAGTTCCCCAAGACAAAATGTAATCAGGTCATATATAATATATATTATTTTCTATATTGTCGTTATTAGTTATATTTTGAAATAAAAAATATATTTTTACTTGAATAAAATAAAATATAAAACTCCTACACTTTCAGATAGCTGCCAAGTTTTACTAGTTTAACTTAAAGTATTAAATTAATTAAAATGAAATGCATTGAAACTAGTAAACAGAAGTTCATAAAAACCAAGAAGACATTTAAAAAACAAAATAAAATGAGAAAAAACAACAATATGGCTAAAACTATAAAATTACAGAACATTAAAGAATAGCTCAAAACAGAAGATATAAAAAGTTTACGGAAAAATAAATCTATAATAGTATATTAATGATACTATAACATACACAGTTATAATTGCACTATATACACACACAACATGAAATTAGAAAGAAAAAAATATATATATATATATGTATAAAATTGTCTCAAACATTTTTGTTTTATTAATGATTTAATGTTCATTAAATATTCAATTAAAGATTTGCTACTATTCAGAGGTAAATGTCAAACACATATACACAAATATTTGTCAACAGAAACTGTAATTAATAAATGTTTTAATTTTTAGCATGTAAAACACATGATGACAACATGCCCCAACCTGAATATTTTAAATACACCTTCTTAAAATATTTTAGTATATAAAGTATGTATGTTTTGCAACAAATAATTTATTGCAACTGACCTGCAACACCATTTCTCCTGTCCCGCGTAGGGTCGATTAATGGACGGGAAGGTGATTGACACCTCTCTGTCTCGTGAGCCTCTGCTTGTAGAGTTGGGCAAGAGGTCTGTCATCACAGGTATGATGCTCTGTCGCTGCAGTCAGACGCCCCAATGTTATGTTCATAACAACAGAACATTTTCAGAGAAAGACGGTTATGATAACTAAGGTCATGTTTTCCTTTGCAATCCATGGAAATAAACAGAAATGATGTGCTGTTTCCACAATTGCACATGTCTTTAAAATCCTGTTATTTTGCTTGGCAGGCCTAGAGCAAGCTCTGGTGGGAGTCTGCGAAGGGTAAGTTGAAGTCAAGGCCTGCATGCCACTTGGCAATGCATGTAGGCAGCAATGGTAAAAGTACAGCGATTGAATATGTTCAAGAACAGGTCTTTTCGGGTGAAGTCTGAATCACCCACTTTGAAGTCCCACTTTCAGTCTTTTCTGTCTCTTGTTTTTGCACAGTCAAAAAATCAAAGCCACGATTCCAGCTCATCTCGCGTATGGAAAGAGAGGATTCCCTCCAACCATTCCAGGTAGCATGGCCACACAGTTAAAGTGGCTTTAAGCTAGTAAAGCTTGTAATAATGATAATAATTCCAATGTCATTTGGAACCTGTATGAAACACAAAAGAAGTTATTTTGAAGAATGTTGGTAACCAGACAATTTTGATTCCCATCGTGTTACATTTTTGTGTGAATTAAAAATACAATGGAAGTCATTTGGTGACCGACATTAATATCTTTTTTTTGGTGATAGAAAGTCATACCAATTCTGAACTTGAAAGGAAACAATTACAACTTTGGGGTGGATTGTCGCTTTAAATAATGTTCCCTTTTAATTATTAATCTATTGTTTATCTCTCCATCTTCCTTTCCTTACAGGGGACAGCACACTTGAGTTTGAGGTGGAGGTGATCTCTCTGTCCCAGCAAACGCCGTGGCAGAAGCTAGTTAACGACATCTTGCCTCTTTTGTGCTTGGCGCTGGTTCCCACTTTACTGGGTTTAGTGGGTCTCTACCTCTACAATAAAGCACATGCACAACCTCAGGGCAAGAAGAAGAACAAAGACAAGAAAAGCAAGAAGAAATAAGTTTTAAAGCCAAAAAGAATAAACTATTTAAATAAAAAATGCTTTGATTGGTGCTTTCTATTTTTTTTCTTGTGACTTATTTGAAGACATTAAAACATTCAATGAAAACTCTCCTATGTTTACATGCAAGTCATTGAACGGATCATTTCATCTAGAGCCAATTGAAAAAGGTGCCTAGTATATACAGTGGCCCCAAAAGGTCAAGTATTTTTATGTGTATTTGGAAGAACTTCAATGCATACCAGAAATAGAGAGAAAGCAGGTTTGGTTTTTTGTTTTCCACACAATTAAGCCTCGACATTCTGCCTCAGACATAGTTGATATGTTATCCATTACCTATCCATTATCAATTAAATAGACTCTCCCATTTAAAACTTGTGTTTGGTAAGATTTTTAAAAATGTTTTCTCATATTCCCCATGTATTTGCTAAAAAAATATTGTACAATTGTGAAATATTACCATTTGAAATAACCGGTTTCCAAACTGAGCTAAATATTTTAAAGTAAACCATGTGTATTAATGTTTACAGGCTAAGTCTAAAAATGCCACTCATCCCAATCAGTATTTTTTTGGTTTTGTTTTAAATTGTTGATTAAATATGAACTAGAGTTAGAGGTGAATGGCTTTTATCGTAAATTGCTTTAGTTGCCCTTATGACCTTACAGTACAATTGAGTGTGTATCCTTTAGATTGCACAGTGCATTCAGCATTCTCACTGATAAAAAGAAAAGTAATTCTACAGTCTTGCAGACAAAAGGCCAAAATTCTATCAAGATAGTTATGTACTCGCATACTGCTTCTCCAGACACCCTTCTATGCTCAGTCCACAGCGTAGAAGGGTTAAAGTTCAAAAGCAAAAGGTCAGGAGTTCTGTCAGCAGATCTTTAAGCATGGTACCATGCTAAAAGCCTTTCATATTGAACAATATTGCGGTTTTGTGGTTTAGTTAACAGCATGGATTGCAATATAAATAAATTATGCAGTTGTTTTAAGGTTACTTTAACATTATATTGCGTTACCTTAAAATGCTTACAGTGCAAAATGAACTATTTCCGTTTTCTGAGGTGTTTCTTTGGTCCAAAATTGATTGATTGTTCGAATGAATGAATACATAAAGTGTTTCATCAAAGCGCAAAAGTTTTCATTCACATTCAGTTTTGAATTTTCACAGTATGTTGTCTCTGATCAAACGTTATGTACTGGATAAACAGGCTTTATGAATTAAATAGCTTCACGTTATTTGTTGTCCGAGGTCGCACACTTGTATACAGCATTTAAGGACATCATGCATCAATATCTGAATGTTTTCAGTCATCTTGTCGTGCATCGGTCCATGAATGATAGAGCTCGTGCATTTATAGCTGGGTTTATTAGATGAAGAGTAGCAAAATGTTTTAAAATAATGAAGAGTGAGTGAATAGTGAGTCTTACCTCTCCCAACTGAATGAACTTTACCTTTCATTCTAAGATCTACCGACCTGTCTCCCTGATGTTGAGAGACTAGAACAAACATGTTTGGTTCATCTGTACTGCCTCAGCCTCGTGCAAATTTGTGATTAATTTGTGATTTATCCATCCTACATATCAGTGTGAGTAAAAGCAGAAAGATAACATTCACTCCAGGTCAGTAAAGAGTTTATAAAGATGCAGCAAATCAGAATTACTGATCTGGTTGTTCATTAACATGCTTAAATTTGCTGCTAGTATTTCAGTTGAGAATAGTGGTTAACGTTACCAGATTTGCATTTGCATATTTTCGATGATTTGGCGCCATCTTCAGGCAACGGAAGGATACTAAAACCCTTCTTTTTTCTCTAGAACTGTAGCAACTTGATATACAGAAGTATGAAAAAGCTGTGAAGTGTCTGCTAAAATCATGAATTTAATATAAAATGCACTGAGATTGTTGCATTAAATAGACTGAATGCTAGACTGAACACATTTTAATTGCAACCAGAAACACCTTCGCATTATACATAGAATTTTTATTCCCTAAAACTGTTGCGCACAACATTTGCTGCTTCTTGGACCACATAGCGCTTCTGATCACGTCTCTCAGTGGCAGCGGTGTCCTGAAGAGATGGAGACAACACCACCAGGAGCTTCTGTTGCCGAAAACTCTCATCAGAAACCGAAACTTCATCCAGATACTGCTTCAGATAGAGCCTCAGTCGCTCATTCTCCTGTAACAGAAGCATCTTCTCTCGCTTCAGACACAAATGTTCAAGCTGAACCTTGTTGTACCGTTGCCAGAACTTCTCAAGAGGCAAATAGTCCAGCATTAGCTGGGGACAGAGAACAGGACAAGTCAAATGTCAATAAATGCTAAATCTGGATATCTGTTAAAAAAGTTATTTTTTTCCAACTGAAAGACACTGGGTTTTGAAAATATGCTGTAATGGAGGTAGATCTGAAATCAAGGTGTGAAGGACTACTGAGTGTGATATTAATAAGCTTGAGTTCTGTGCTCATTACCTGAGCAAGCTTCTCAGTCGACGGCATGGCACTGGCTCTCTCCTGATTCAGCTCTTCTTCACTCAGTGAGGATGTGTAGAAGGGCAGAACCTTCTCATACTCTGTCTCCAGCTTACTACACATCTCAGAGAAACGAATCAACCTTTCCCCCTGTGAAAGAGAGAGAAGAAAGATCTTTACTCCAGATCCAACACTACTCAAAGACATCTCTCTTGTAAGTCTTCTGATGATACAAGAAGCAGTTTCTCCCCGTTTTAAGAACTTGAAGGATTTACCTTCGAGTTCAGGCTTCATTATATTTGGTACTTAATCAACCTTTATTGGCCAACTCAGTTATTATGACATGGCATGGCCAATTTACTGCAAGCGTAACAACAATATCACAATGACCTTATATTTGAACTTTAAGACAAATAAACTATAACTACAGTCTCTTTCAAGGAATGTTTGACTGTTTGAAGGAGATTTTTGAACCCGTCTTAAGTCACACTGATTTATTTGTAGCAATAACCAACAATACATTGTTGTATGGTTGAAGTTTCTTTTATGCCAAAAATCATTAGGATATTAAGTAAAGATCATGTTTCATGAGGATATGTTGTACATTTCCTACAATAAATACATCAAAACCTAGTTTTTGATTGAGTTTAGATTTTTGCACCCTCAGATTCTTTACATACTGCATATAACATAACCGTACATCAGTGGAAAGCTTATTTACATCTTACCACTTATCACTGGTTCTGTGGTGCAGGGTCACACATTATATTTTTTCATGTTATAGTTTTAATGTCTCACATGAAACATGTACAAGAAATGAAAAATATTTAGCAATCTAAAACTGCATCCAAATTCCCTACTGTACGGCATTGCTCGAAGGGACAAAATCAGAAGTTTGGAAAATACAGAACAATAGTGTGGAAATATTTAGTAAATGAACTGTGTAAAAAATGTGGATGCATAAACGTACCGTGGCTACAATCTCTTGTAGTTTTTTAGTAGCATCGCTGCTTCGAATGGTAAGTTTGGTGAGCTGCTTTCTCCGGATATTCTGGCCCTCAGCGAGCTGGACTCTGAAATGCTGAACTTTCTGGGCGCGCTCTTCACGGCCTGAATGAAGCTGCTGAGCTGTTCCTCCGGTTTGACTGGAGCTCAGCTGACAGCGCAGAGCAGAAATAGACTCCTGCAAACGTTCAAACACATTGTTCACATGTGTTTGATTGCAATAAATTCATCAAATCTATGAAACAACACTATTGAAAGAATGCGTGTGTGTGTGTGTGGGGGGGGGGGTGACCTGCAACTTCTGAATGTGCTTTTTATGCATGTCGATCTCTTTGGAACTTTGTTCATCCTTGATTTGCAGAGACTCTGTTGCGATGAATCTGTCTTTGGTGGTCTCATTGTAGTGGTCTAAAACCTGCTGCAGTTCCCGCCAGAGTCTATCCACAGCCCCTTTCATCTGATCTTTCATGGTTTGCTTATCCTCTTTGTTCTGCAGAAACAAAACCAACACCATTTTATTACATTAAAGCCATAATTATGCGATTGTTGAAGTGCCCATATTATGGATTTTTGAAAATGACATTTTATGCAATGTGTAATACAGCTCTAAATAAATGATAACATCCTGCAAAGTTTTAAATCTGAAAGTGTGCTGTGTATAAAGCCCACTTGCTTAACTTTTGTTGTTGGTCTGAATGAAAATTAATTCTTGGTCACTAGGTGCCACTTCTACAACGTTAAAAGCTCACAAACACAAAAAAAAAATCGATCAATAACTGTAGGAGTTTGGAAAATGAATCGTTGAATAAATAATTTGGGAGTCGTTGAACAAAAAAAGTAAAAATAAATTCCTTTTATAATCAAAGTAAAGTGTTTTTTGACCTTGCAAAGGACTCCAAAACCACAATATGAACCTTTTTTCACCTTTTATTTTCGTAATCCATTAGGTTTTAAAAAAACTCCTTTTCTGTGTTTCTCTTCTGCTCTAGCTTGTTTACTAATCTAGTTTTTACTAAATCTATGAATATGGTTGGCACTATGACAAATTGTTTGGATAGCAGCATCTGCGAAATTAATAAACGTAAACATCATGAAACCAGTACCTGTTTTTTTATTTGATTGCAAGTGCTCTCATAGTCACATCTAGCCTCATTGTCAAGATCAGCGTAATGCTTTTCCATGGAAAACATCACCTTCTCCAAATACATACTCTCCTGCTGGTGCTCTGAGAGAATTTGCTCTCTAAAATATAAAAGAAATATAGGACAGACGATGCTAACTTCATTCCTTTGATATTTTCATACCATCAAAAGTATGTTTATTTTCTACAGTTTAGCAGTTCAGCACAAAAAGAATGATACAACCAATATTGTCAGGAACTGGGAAACAGACTACATTACATTCTTGCTTGTGTTTGTGTGTGTACACATACCTCTCAGCATTATACTCTGAACCAAGTTCTTCTAGATTTGTGTTGAAGTTCAAGTCTTGTTCTGCTAGCCGACTCTTATGAAGATCTAGCAGACAGTCCACGTTCTGCAGATGAGAACTGCGTGCTAGCTCTGACTGCTGCTCCCTCTCCGACAGATCAACCACCAAACTCTGTATAAAACACACACACACACACACATCTGCTCAGCTATCATTGTGGGGACTCTCCATAGCTGTAATGGTTTTTATACTGTACAGACCATATATTCTATTGCCCTACACCAACCCTACACTTAAACGTACCCCTTATAGGAAACTTTCTGCATTTTTTGATTTTCAAAAAACATAATTCTGTGTGATTTATTCGCTTCTTTTCCCATGGGAACCTCAACTTAGGTCCCCAGGAATCTGTGTCCCCACCAGAAAGAAAAACAGGAACACACACACACACAAGCTCGCTGCTCTCACCCTCTCGTAAAATGTATGGCATCCTGACCTTCCTAGAAGTTATGACTGACAGTCTAGTCTATGTTCTATACAGTAAAGATTTGTGAATACGTTTCACAAAGAAAAAAAAAATCTAAAATGTTGTTGTCACCTTAATGATGTCGTCTTTGTAGTCCAGGACTCTCTCAAAGCTCTGGCTGAGCACTGACATGTCATCGCGTAGCTCTGCTGTCTTAGTCTGTGTTAAAATAGCACGCCATTGCTGCCGTAGCTTAAGGAGGTTCAGTTCGGTGTTCCTCTCCTCTTTCTGCAGTTTATCCTAAAACAAATCATAAGTCAGGGCAGAAATCAGTTGCCTCACAAACATTAATCTATGTCTGTATAAAAATGTTGTAAATATAAGCGCTATATATATATACAGTCAGGGCCAAAAATATTGGCAATGTTGGTAAATACGCTCAAAGAAGGCTGTGAAAATGAGTTAATCTGCATTATTAATCCTAATCACAAAAAGCTAACCTT
>JAUMHP010000048.1:3387238-3401762 GCA_032361065.1 Enteromius trimaculatus | reverse complement strand
TATATATCTTGAAATTGTCTTTTTTTGTGCTTTCTTCTCACTGTTTTTACACCAGTGGGCCCAATTTTTTAATCTCTCCTAGGGCCCCACAAAACCTTCGGACCGGCACTGTTCCTAGCAACCAAAAGGCTACTGCACTGCCATCTAGATCCAGGATGGGCGCGTGCATGTTTCACATCACAGAAGTTCATCTAGTTATGACCAGAGCCGTGATTTACAGTGTTTTGCTCAAGTGTGCTGGACAAAAAATGCTAATAAATAAATACATTGTGCATTGCATTTTTTTTTTTTTTTTTAATTAAATTCAGTAGTAGAAATATACAATTATACATGCATGATAGCATTCATATATTAAAAAATAAGGCACAAAATGCTAACATAAAACATAAACAATAAAGGTAATGCTAGTTCTTAGCAGCAGAGGGAGCTATGGCTTTAAATGTGCCTGTGTTCACAGAAAAGACTTAAATTATGAGCTGCAGCATAAATGCCATTTTTACATATTTACAAATTAAAAATTTAGGCGAGGTGTTTTATTTAAGTTAATCAAAACAACATAATGACTATTTTGTTGACATTATGCTGTATTGATAAAAATAAATATCCTTATTTAGAATCATTTTATTTACATTTTAATTGATTGTTAGTTTTTAATGTTTAATGTTTATGTTTAAAATCTATCCTAAAAATTAGTTCTGTAAATGTATATAAAATTGTTTTATTGTTATTAAAACCACAATAAAACAGTTGCGTTCCTAGAACTTAATCATTCTGTTTAATATGATATGTTATCATTGTACTTAGCCTACACAAAACTCAAGCTTCCAATAATTACCTATGATCTTTGTAACCTGTTGTCACTGCTGATTATAGATTCAAAATAGACCACTGGTTTTAGTGAGTTAACTGTCATGCAAAATATGTTATAACAGTTATTTGTATTACTGGGCTTAGCACGTTAAACTGATTGCATTTTATGTTAATGTGATCAGCATTGTTAAGTTAAGTTCTGCCTGTTTTTTTAAAACCTTAAAACTCATCATTATTTGCAATTTTGTAATGTCTGTTAAAATGCCCAGCACCAAGAACCAGTATTACACAAGGGTTCAGTTTCTGAACTTACAAGCTCTAATAAACGGATTTTTGTCTGAGAGAACACATGATGATAATGTAGTTGCATTACTCAATAGTATATAAATAAACACTCTACATGCAATGTGTTAAATATTTGGGAGAAACATTTATTCCTTTCTTCTTTGTGTCGCGTGTTTAGTCAACAAAAGGATGAGAAGTGCAAATCTGATCACATGAATTGGTGAAAAGAAACTTCCCATCAGGAGCAAGTTGTGTCTTAGTCACATTTGTTCTGTATTTTACTGGCCTTTTCCTTCACTTCCCTCTGAAGAGCTTCTCCTGATCACTGCTCAGAGTCTGTTCTTGGTTTGAGCTGATGTCTCTTGTTTTGAGGGCTGTTCTCGTTTCCACATGTGCTATTCTGTCACTTGTCATCTGCTGTTCTGTATCATATTGCAGATTTATCAGGTTTTTCAGATGAACATTATTTGTACAATAGCACATTTTACATTAGCACAATATCTGCACATTTGGTTATCTAGTATAATTATTCCTCCACATTTGGTATAATTGAGCATAAAAACTTAAAGGCTAGATAAAAAAATGTGCATGTCATAACATCATGTCATGTCTCATTACAAAGACAAAGTCTTTTTTAACGGGTAAATAATGTAAAATGCCACAGTAAAAACTTAACATGCACAGAAAAAATATAGTTTTAAGTCTAGTTAATATATTATTTTACAGCGCTGTAAGAAAACCACTTTAAAAGCTGCTATAAAATTAAGTTGTTCTTAAAATATGCAGTGTAAGTGTAATTTACTTCATAGCATATAAAGAACAGATTTGTAGATAGATCTTGACAGACATTAAATCCTTCTGTGAACCATAACATTTTGTTTTAAACATTTTATGTAATTACTCATCATATTTGAGTGTCATGTTGTTCAGTCAACGTATATATCATTATTTAAGATGTTTGTTTGTGCGTAACTGTTCTCTATCTTTATGTTATTAGTGACCTTGCATTGTACCACCTGTTTGCTATTATCAACACACACACACACACATATATATATAGTTATGATTGTAGCGTTTTACAGCAAAGTTGAAACTACACAACTGCATTTTTTTTCCTAAAATACAAAAATACGAAAGATTCAACTCTTTGCACAAATAATATTTTAAACATTTATTTATTTCTTTTTTTTTTTCTTTTTTTTTACAAAATGCAAAGCTTTTTAACAAGTGCACGTGACCTTGTACCACACAAACATTTCGGTCCATTAAGTTCCAATCATATTGTCGCAGCGTACGTCAGATAAGGTTCATGCTGAGCTTTGGTCATTCCTGGTAAGAGCACGTATGATGGAGGAACAGCAGGTCCAGATCCCGGCCAGCCCAGGCAGTTATAGGGCATCATGTGGCCCGGGTTACCCGCGGACGGGTGAGCGTGCGGCGCGCCGGCCAGAACCCCGGGAATCCCGGGAAACGCGGAGACTCCACCGGGATACCCGAGCATTGAGTAATGTGGGAAAGGTGCAGGGGGTAATTCCGACATTTTGGAGGTCAGGTCGAGAAACGGATAGGGATTGGTGGACAGGTGATGACTGAAAAACACCCGAGTGGCAGCAGCGACTGACGTTTTCTCCGCGCTCAGTGAGTCCGTTTTCAGCGGGTCACTGTCACCCAGATTGTACGTCACATTAAAATGATACCTGTCTTTTTTTATCAAATTTTTGGGCTTTCGCCGCGGTCTGTATTTGTAATCCGGGTGTTCCTTCATGTGAACGGCTCTGAGGCGTTTGGCCTCGTCAATAAAAGGTCTTTTTTCAGAGTCTGACAGGAGTTTCCATTCGCCTCCGAGGCGTTTGCTGATCTCTGAGTTGTGCATCTTTGGGTTGTCCAGTGCCATCTTCCGTCTCTGGGCTCTCGACCACACCATAAAAGCGTTCATGGGGCGTTTAACATGGTCCATAGGCTTTGCCATTTCAGAAGCAGTGTCCTCTGCTGCTTCTTTTTCAGTTTAGTCTGCCGAAAAGCAGCCTAAAGTTCCTTTGACGCACAGTTCAGTCAGACCTTGCTGTGTTACCTTTGCACCATGGTACCAGTTCTGAGTCTGCGCCTAGAAATACGTTTTGACTATATGCCAAATTTATGTGACTTGCAAAAATCAGATATTTATCTCTTCAAACAAGTCCCAGTGGTTGAAGTTGTTATCCATGGACACGCGGAGTGTTTATGGGAGCCTCTGAAGCGATCTCTGGGTTTAAATGCTGATCAATGCTTAGGTTTGTCCCGCTTGCGCGGAGTTATGAATGAAGTGGGCGTGTCCTTTCATCCTGAGACCAATGACGTACGTGTGGGTGTGTCCTGTGAAATCTGTATGCAGCACAGTTTTGCATTTCTTTCACTGGTAGCAGTTTTTTTTTAAAGATACATAAGTAAATTCAGCTTGTTACAAATGATATTAAACCTTTAAAAAGTCATTGGTCATCACAATCATAGTATACAAATCCAAACCATCTTATATTTTAGCTGTTTGTTCTTAAATCTGTACTGAAAATGTATATTTAGTATTTTCCAAAGTACATTCAAGTTGTGCATACTATGAGTTAATTTCCTGGGATATACAGGTATCCGTCCGTCCAATATTCAAGAGAGTTGTCGCTTTTGTTTTGGTATCTCAGTGCTTAATCAATAGGCTGCTTCCATTATATTTCCCACATACCTCAACAAGCTCAGTTAACCTTGTGTCCATAACTGCGGTCATATGTGTTTCTCTGTTACTATGTGATTATAATGCAGTCTTTTGAACGGCATTTCAATATTACAGGTTTGCAGAAGAAAGGAAGTGCTTATTATAGCAACCAAGTGGAAATTCTACACTCTTTTGTTTCTTTTAATGGTGTCTCTTTATAAACTTAAATCTCCATAATCATCTTGTAACCATGGTCGTATTATTTGAAGGCAATCTTATCTGTTGTAACCACTCAGGCTTTTAACCCAAGCCCAAATTGCAACTGCACTGTATGAAGTGTTCTGTATTGTTTTTTCACTGTTGTTTTACCTGTTTTTTGAACTGCACAATGCACTGTAATATTTTTTATTTACACTGAAGAAACAATTTTAATTTATAAATTGCTATTCATAATAATTAATTTCAAAGAAACAGCAAGTAACATTGCATTAAACATAAAAAGCTGAATTAAAAGATCAACTAATATAATTTTTTTTTTTTTTTACGATGCATATGAAATGTTGACCTGTACTATTTTCTATAATGAACAGAATACAAAAGAGCACATTGAATACATTACTGTATCCCACTGTGCAAACTGAAAAGCACTCGACAAACTTTACTTGATTGGGCCAAGTGAGATGAATTAATGCACATTCACATTTGGTCTAGAACTACACAGTATTTACATACCGTGCACAATGCTCTGTATTTCTGATTTCTTCCAACATGAGGTCAGGAGACTTGACAGTCAATAAATAAGAAAACAAACTAACTGGCGTTACTTTTTTTGAAAAAGTTACTCAGTTATATTACTCTCAAATTAAAAAGTATGCGTTACTTTACTAGTAACTTGGAAAAAGTAATATTATTACGTCACTCGCGTTACTTGTAATGCATTACCCCCAACACTGGTCGTATGGATGCGAAAGAATAGGATTACAGTGCACAAATAAAATTGTTTCATTCTGTAATTGTTGCGTTTGGCACTTAGACATTAAATGACAATTAACTATTGCAGAAATGTTATTTATTTTAAGGGTTTAAAATGAAGTCTCGTTTTTACATTATAAAGGCCTGTTTTTGGAAGAGAATGAAACGGTATCATTTCATATGAAGTAATGTTATCGTTAAAAAGTTTAATAATGCAGTTGCAAACAAGGTCATTGATATGACAACTAAAAAAAACACAAAAATAATAAAATGAATGCAGATATTTCAATATTCATCCATTTTTAGGTGTAGTCAATACTGTACGTCAGTTTTGTACATCAAAAAGCTGAAAATACGTAAGAATTTATATGTTTAGATGCTGACAATACACCAGTATTGTACATTTTAGTGCCTGTAAAAAAGTAAGTAAATGTACATTTTATAGAACAAAAAATCAATGTAAAATGCATACGAATTATCATGAGATCTCGTTGTGAGTTCACGTGACAACAGTATAGAATACATCTATTTATTGTAGATGTATAGTATATCCATAAACTAGTATTCATTACAAACATACAGTACAGTAGCTGTGCAATCTGTTTTTTTCACTTAAGTATGATAAACTAGCCAGTGTGTTTTTATTGTGTTTCAATATTGCATACGCAAATGAACAATAATTCCAACCATGTTTTGATCCACAGGAAGTGATAAGATCCTTTTGTAATTGCTTTTATGGAGCGGTCACACCCGGAGAACTAGGAGGTGTCAGTCATGAGTCAGGACCACACCAGAACAATATGCTTTGGGGTAATTATAGGAACAAATGACTCTTAAAACCGGCTCTGTGTTTAGCCTCCCTTTTATTCTCCTGAAAACATCTCGGAACGCATCTTGGATTTGCATGAGTGCTCTCGGTTATCTCTCAAAGAGAAGCTTATTTAGCAGAAAGGAAAAGAAAGTCCTTTGGAGAGAGCGGAAGAAAAGAACAATGCGTTAAAAGGAGAAATCCTTTAATTTTCAGCTGGAAGAAGGGCCATTGTACGTCTAGCTTTGCCCTGCCTTCAGTACTTTATCTCCACTGCGCTTTGACAGAAACACCAACGCTTTTAATGCTTTTAACATTTGCGCTCTAAAGAGCAAGTGTGTGTAGAAGGAATCAACTCTGCACATTCTTTGGTTTTCTAGCAGCTTTTGCATATTTGAACACTTTCCATGACAATTCCACACTGCCAACAACCCACGGGACACATTACAACTATTAGGGTGAAAACAAGAAGACAATTAAATGGAAAATTCTGTTACAGTTTACTCACCCACATATTATTCCAAACCTGTATAAGTTTTTTCATCTGCTGAACACAAAAGAAGATATTTTGAAGAATGTTGGTTACAGATCGGTTGATGGTAGCCATTGACTTCCATAGTATTGTTTTCTTTACTATGGAAGCCAGTGGCAACCATCAACTGATTGGTTAGCTTCTTTTGTGTTCAACAGCTGAAGAAGTTTTGGGTGAACTATGCCTTTAAGAGCTGGGGGTGAAAACTTTTGAACAGGATGATGATTTTTATATTTTTATTCATTTGCTTTATAGATTCAATTCGATTTTGTAAACTTATAAACTTGCAAACTGAACTAACAAAAAATAACATGCAGTCTTTGTGAATTCGGCTTTACATTTCTGTAAAGTAAATAATGATTTTCAAGAGTATCGTCAACGGTCCCACTTTATATTGTGTCCCTAATACCTGTCTATTAGTAACTAGATGTGTACGTCGTAGGCTATGTAACCACAGTGTAAGTATGCCTTAGTACACAGTATCTACAGCTTTAATATTTCTGTAACTACACATATGTAACAACTCTCAGAATGGTGTGTGCAAGTACAAATGTGTAACAGGACATTGGTAACAACACTTTTTGCAAATGAAAGTACAAATGTGTAACAGTACTTTTTGGTAAAGAAAGTGTTACACTTTATATTAAGTGAACAATTCAATGTATTTACCATGTAATTACTCTGATGTTACACAGCAGTGGCCAGAGAGTTAGGCTTTACATAAGAAATTGTGGTTGGTGTCCAAAATGTTACACTTTATTATATTAAGTGGACAGTTCCTGAGGAGTTACCATGTAAGTACACTGGCATTACAGTGTTGCACTGCACCAACTGCTAACCCCTCCCTCTCTTCTGAGCCACTCTCTGAGGGACTGTACCCTTAACTGCATTCATCGTTAAAGGTCATCGTCATTAGGAAAAGCGATTTGCAAAGATTCATTTAAAACACCTTGTACTCACTTCTGTAGGTTAAGCTGGATCACGAATGATTCGGGCGAACGCATGCAGGTAGATCGAGGGCGCATTTCCTTCAGAACTAAACGTAAAATACTGGGTGAATTTTTATCATTATAGGGTGGTTGTGTACAGGCACTGCCAACACACATTTAAGTTTAGACAACTTGTAAAAGTGTGTTTAGCATCATATGACCCCTTTAATATAAAGCAGGACCGTAAACTTACAGTCTTTGGAGGAGCCAAAACAGCCAAAAAAATTATAACTACTGACGCATTAATTAAAGGCACATATACAGACAGACACGTCAGATATTTGAACATTTTGTGTAATTCAACATATAAAACGTGTATAATATATTGCATCTGAAATGCAGAAGTCATTTACCCCGACTGACAAAATGTCACAATATTGATCAAATGTATGTTTTCTGAAAAAATGTGTGAGGTTCATTAGGCAAAATTCAGTTCAAATTTGAATTTGAACCACCCACATGACTTTACATTTGAAATATTATGACAGGAAGAGGAATTTACTGAATAGTAATTTATAGAAATTCAACACAGGTAATGCATTCATGGAAAAATCCATAATTTTCTCTGTTCGTAAATCTTTGGCTTTGTCAAGCCAATATGAGCAAAGCTTTTCTACTAGCTTTTCCAGTAAAAACTGAATCAACTGAATTGTTTTTAATACAGTAGATTCAAATTCAGCAGTTTTGCATCCTGTCAGGAATGGAACTGGAATTCTGGGGCACAGCGGTCAGGGTCCATGAAACATAAGAGTCCCACTGCCCGTGAAATAAGTCTATCATTCTCATGAATCCCTCTCAAAATGTTTAAAACCTACAGTGTCCTTCAAGACGGACGACATGCAGTATCTACGGCCACCCAGCGCTTGACGAGACTCGGCCCGCCATTACAGGGGTCCCCAGTCTTTTCACCCGCTCCAGCGTCGAGCACACAGGCCTCCCACGAGGAACCCAGAATCCAGCTGACATCACAAGCTGTTTTGTTGGCTGTCCTTTGTAGGCCGTAATGAATCCAGTGAATGTGAAAGGAGATAAAAGGACAGCTCCAGTGAGAGTGAAGGATGGTCACACTGTGTGGCTAATGTTCTGAAGGCTTTCACTGCGGAGAATGGGAACAATGGGAGCAAATGGCAGGACAATGACCAGTGTTTTTGTCCACTCAATTTGTCTGAGGTCCTTCAACCTAATCACATTCACTCAGAGTCATTTGAAGGTTTTGTTCGAAAGAGAAACTGCTGAGAGTTTGGGCCCGTGAACAAAAGGACAGAAAGGGGAAGAATCCCCATCTATCACCATGACAGCCGGACTTTAAGACAGGGATTTGGGTCCAAAGAAAACACGGGATGAATGGAGAGGATTGGAGAGAAAAGCCAACGTTTATTCTCTCAAAAAGTCATCAGACATGCTCGACCATCACATGCTTGAGAACGGCTTGAATTGTTGTTGAAGTTCTTTGTTAACGACACTATGAAACCTTGAAAATGTTTTTGGAGGTTAAGTTTATACAATTGGGGACAAACTGTTTTATAATTTGCTTTGTAAATACACTGAAAAAAATGTCATTCAGAATTTCCACATGCATTTAGAAGCAGAAAGACTTGTAAAAACTTATTTTTTATTTACAATTATTTGCTACAATGTAAATCTGAATACATAGTTGTCAGAGAAAATGAGTTTGAATTGTGTCTCTTTTAACAGAAAAAAAAAACTTATTTTAAATTTTAAATATTAATACACATGCAATGGCAGTCTATGAGGGAAGAGTTTCATAGCAGTTAACTTGTTCTTAAGGCGCTAAGATTAATGCACATTAGTGTTGTCCAAATTGCATTTTTGTTGGCTCTAGGTCAGAAAACCTGAATTGTCAATTTCTTTTTATTGCATCTTTGTGCTTTACATGGTCAAGACAGAAATGGACAGAAATGAGTTGTGTATCACTCTAAACACATGCAGCATGTGCAATTCTTTACTGTCAAAACAATTCTGTCATGATATTTTAAAGTTTATACAAATGCAATGCCTTGCCCTAGTGACATCCACTGTAAGATTCACTCAGTTCTTAGCTATTGCATTTCCAATTTTGTTTGAATTTTATGTTTCTTTTTTCTTTAAAATAACTATGTTTCTTAGTTTTTCTTAGAAATTATTAAGGATGTATGTTACATGTGATTTTGTTGAATTAATGTTTATTGCATATTTCAGTTTAATAAATCTCACCATGATGGTGTTTCACCAGTTCCTCATTAATTAAATACAATTTTGCGAGTTTGGCCTCCGGGTAGAGGGTCGGGAGTTCTGCGAACTGTAAGGAATATAACCACAGGGCAACGAGAGCTGGATGTAGCTTGGAGTCCGGCCCGATTCCCAAGTCCCAAGACTTTCTTATCACCACCTGCATTTGGTGCTTGTCAGTACTGTATTTCAAAACTACAAAACCGATTTCTGTACTTTAATTAACATTATAAATAAATTATAAATGAATGAAATTATGGTATTTAACATCATGTGACTTTCTCATCACCACCTGCATTTGGTACTTAGTGTATTTTAACATTATATCAGTCAATGAAATTACGGTATTTAACTGTAAATTTAACTTAAAACCGTAACATCTAAAATGTTGTTACCATATTTCCTATGGTCCAATTCCAGCAACCACAGCTGTCATTTTTCAGATTTAGTTTTTACAGTGTTGAAGCCTGTCTCCGCCTTGTAATAAAACAGTAAAAAAGGGTAATTGTGAATTTGCTTTTTGCAATTCAGAAAAAAAATACAATCAGAATAGAGATGTAAACTCCGAAATCTGAGAAAAAAGTCTGAATTTATAGATGTAAAAGTTCAGAATGTTTCATGCATTTCCAACTTTTTCTCGCCAAACGGCAAGATAAAAACAGAATTGCAAAGTAAAAACATGCAATTCTGAGAGGGTTATGTCATCTTGCAATTCTGAGTTCATATCCCACAGTTCTGACTTTTATCTTGCAATTCTGTTTTTATATCCCACAAGTGTTAGAGAAATAATTTGTGAGATAAAAGTCACAGTTAACGTTTGATGGAAACAGACATTCATAGGGTGGGCACTGCCCCAAATGCAATTTTACAAACTAGAAGAATGAGTCTAAACTATTTTAGGTCATGAACAACAGAAAATCACAGATGCTGTCAGCACAACTTGTTTGGAACTGGGAACATTCTTTAAGCGTGCAATCAGTTATCAGTCTTCATTGTCAGCGCAGACTGCAGCGGTCCAAAGAAGAAGCAAACAGCTGCTTTCTATGTCACACTGATTTCTAAAGGCACGGTCACCTTCATCAGGACATTGTGCAGCTTTGCAACTGATATTAAGACCGTGCCATAAAACAGAGAATGGGGGTGGTAGCATGACAAATGCTTCTCTCCCTGTTCTTTTAAGCGATTTGCTCCAGAAAAGCAATTTCTGTCAGAAGGTGTTTTGTTTAGAAGACTTAACTTTAGTACTTTTGTTGTTTTTTTGACAGAAAATCCTAAGGAAATGGCACATATAAAATTACACGACTACTTTTGGGAAACTTCTAGGCAACACCTACAGTGTCTGAAAGAAATGTATAAATACTAATAAGATTAATGCAAATTCCACTTCAGTTGACAATAACAGATCACAAGATGAATGTAACTCTGGCCTACTTCACATGCTTGTGTGTGTGTGTGTGTTTAGTTTTGCCATAAGATCATCGCTGTAAGGGAAGCATACCACATATCTCCCATAATAATGGATCTGGCTATCCTTTCATATCTTCTCTCAATTTTTATGCATTACCAGAGTGTATTGAAAGTGCCTTTTCAATGCAGAAGTAAAGGCAAGCATTCCTTCTTGTGCACACCTTTGAACTGAACACAATAGGATCGTCTACTGCAAAGATCTCACACTTTTGTTTGTCCATCCAGGAGGAGAAAGGCCTACAGTATCACTTACACTCCAGAGATGATGGTTACGATTACAGACAAAGCCACAAATGTTGAGGACAAGAGGCTGTGATTCGATGCCTGCTTGCCTAACACATTGCCTCTTGTTCTCAGTCAATCCAGGATTTTGCCTTCAGGTTAATTCCTTTATGCCCAAACATAACATAGTCTCAAAACACCATGGGACACGGATGACAGACTGTAAACAAATACCTGCTGTCACCTCCGGCACCAAATCTTAAAGCCATTATGGAGCGGGATGTAAAGTGACAACTTTTTTTTCTTCTCCTGGTTATTGGAATACAGGGGGTTTCCCAGCTGTAATCAACCCATATGGAAATGAAGGTTAGGATAACATACTGTGCCCTGTGACATGATTACGGCTGCCAATTTAACATGTTTGTCTAGTGTGATTTATAAAAAAAAAAGATAAATGCTGGAAAATGTCAAATTTTCTTTAAATAGGCACAGTTAAAGTTTCAGATTTTTGGCAAATATTGTAACTACTGTACTTCACCTGCACTGGAAAAAAAAGTCATTTCCATTTTGTTTTTCTTTTCACTGAGGTTGTGAAAAAAATAAATTTTTAGGTATTTGAAATCATTCTTTTTTTGCATGAAAAACGCAAAAAATATTATATTATATTATGAAGTTTACTGCATTAGTATTTACCTGAACTTGTAAAAAAAGCTACTTGTGATTTACTTTGCGTACATTCTTAAATTAAAAAAAACTATTAAAAGTAAATCAAATGATTGGAATAAAAGTGAGGAGTTTTCAAAGTCAGACAATTTTTTACTTAAAATGAGAGGTGCTTAAACATACAATATGTCTTATTATATACAACTGCATTATTTAAAGAAATGTTCTGTATTTTAAAATGTTTGTAATTAATTTTGTTACTTTTTGTGTTTTACTAGTAATTTTATTTTTAAACTTTAAACTTTTTAATTTATAATTTCCATAAAATAAATGGATAATGTCCTTTGTAATGTCCTGCCTGTATTTGTTCTGTTATTTTTTTACAGTGAAATAAGAAAATAGTACTGCTAATAATAATAAATCATTCGTTCATTAATTGTAAAAACAACTCTGCATAAAACAGCACAAACAAATTTAATATTTTAAGTGATACCAAGTGGTTTAATCCAAAAACAAGAATCTGACATGGCAGAACAATTGCAAATACATATTTTAACATAAATGCAAAGAATACAAACATGCAGCAAAAACACTGATTCTTCCAACCAGCAGAATCCATGTTGTCGATTCAAGCGGAACACAAACCCAGATGGATATGACAACAAATATTTAACTTAATTCTCAAACAAATAACCAAAAAGTAAAAAAACATTGAAAGGAGTTATTTATTTTAAATGTGTCTGTTGGGCTGAACAGCGTTTCACAATAATCTTCAGTGGCTAGTACTGCATCTCTCTCGTTTACCTCTCCATGAAGCACAAAGCATAAAAAATATTAAATATTCAAAACACAACGAGCAGCAGAGAAAAGCTGCCGGTGTTATTGTGTGCAGTCACTCAACATCGCTTTCATTCTCACAGATTCACAATTATAAACTAATTATAAACATAAAATAATTGTACAAAAATTTCAAGGAAATCGTGAACGGCAATAACGGGCACATTAAACACAAAAGTAAAGGATTGTTTGTATTGCACAAGAACTTTTGCACAAGTTTTCTTTGCTCAAGAAACAATGCAGCATTACAAAATGAGTGTTATCCAGCATTTGTTTGTTTTGATTAAGGCAGAAGGATTGTCAGAATCACAAATAATAAATAAACAAAAAATTAACTATTTCATAAAGTTTAAAGGCCTTATTGTTGCTATCAGCACCCATTTTGGTTCACGTAGTATAAAGGCACCGGGAAAACTAAATGAGTCTAGTTTATAGCATAGCGTTTCATTAGAGCAAAGGAAGGCTATTTCTTTGGCCCCTAGCAGTTCTGGTACTACACTTACACATTAAGGCACATGTTTATAATAACATACAGTGGTGTACAATCTCTAGCCTATCATACTGGAGTGTTTGCAGTCCTCTGGTGTGATTGCAGCTCTGGCGAGAGCGTGTAGTGCGAGCATCTCCGGCTCTGCTCAGCCGGGTGTTGTGAGCGAGGAGGCAGAGCTGGAGCCCATTGGCCTCCGTAAGAGGAGGATACTGGATGTAGCTGTGCGCTGTGTACATCAGGCACTTCACAGGCCGTTATAAAGCAGTCTCGAAGATAATCAAGCTGCCATCTCCTGTGGTGGCGAAGCCGTTGAGCTGGTGGACCGGACTGCGGTTCATGTACGCCTGCGAACCAAAAGAAAGACAGAACACAGTTTGGAATAATTCAGATTTTTAGCAGTCATTTATGCTCACTAAGGCTGGATTTATTTGATTAAAAATACAATAAAATATGTAATGTTATGAAATAATTGCACAATTTAAAATTTAGTTTATCTATTTAAATACATTTGAAAATGTGATTTTTTCCTTCAGTTGCACATGATACTTCAGATATCATTCTAATATGCTGATTTGCTGCCCAATTATTAACAGTTTTTGCTGAAATGATAATACTATTTTTAGGATTCTTTGATTAATACAGGTTAAAAACAATAGCATTTCTTTGGAAATATACATACATCAGTGGCCTTGGATCACAAAATATTTGTAGCAATAGCAAACAATACAATACTGCGTGGGTCAAAATGATGCCAAAAATCATTAGGATATTAAGTAAAGATCATGTTCTATAAAGACATTTTGCACATTTCCTACCATAAATATATCAAAACTTTGATTGGTACTGTACATTAATTGGAAGCTTATTTATTCAGCTTTCAATATAAATCTCAATCTTAAAACAAATGCTTTTTATGACTGGTTTTGTGGTCCAGGTCTCATATTTGCAACATTATAAAATGTGTTATGTATAGAATGAATGCATTTTTTTCATGCAAATGTAAATTATGCAGCACAATGGATGAAATCACATGAAAAAATTACATTTTAAAATATATTCATACAGAAAATGGTTATTTTAATAATGTTTCACTGTATTTTTGATCAAATAATGGCAGCCTCTGTCACCATAAAAGATATTCAAAATATAAAAAATATTTTTTATATAAAACATTTTAAAATATAATAAAACAGAAAACAATTATTTTAAATTGCAATTATTTTGTAAATAAATGCAGCATAAGAAGCATCTTTCCAAGACATTAAAAATCGTAATAATTCCAAACTTTTCGACCGCTAGCCTATGTGACCCTTTAATGAGACCTGGAAATGGATGAAGGCGTCACTCTGTTCCCAAACCTTCCTCGACAATGCTTTTCTAAACACAGGGGACGGGACACAGCAGGCTGAATGGAAGTAAAAATCCCCTCTTATTTAATATCATTATTATGCAGTAATCAAAACCTCTCATTGTATTTAAAAGCACCCATGGCTAACAATGAGCGCAAAGACAAAAAGAAGAAAAAGCACCTGGTGTTCGA
>JAUMHP010000048.1:3354772-3369771 GCA_032361065.1 Enteromius trimaculatus | reverse complement strand
AAAATAGAGATTCTAAGCTTTCAAATGGTACCACATTTGGGGTTATTGGTGCACACAAAGGGTTAAAAATTAAAGGCTTTAAAGCATTTATTTCTCAACATTGTTATATGATAAATAAATGACAATTCATTATCATAATTAATCTCTAAGAACTTGGTCTCTTTTACAACTTTTTTTCGGTTCTCTTTCTAAACAGTTCTGGATCTAAGTGCACAGATTGCAGAAGGGGCCGAAAGCCCCTCCCATGGCACGAATTTTCTCACGCGAATGAAGCGAGTAAACTCAAAATGTTCACGCGTCTAACTACGCACGAATAGCACGATTTATTCGCGCAATTCACATGCATACCGTTTTTGATTTAAATCCATTTCGTACTGACCAGTCATACATTTTTTAGATATTTGTAACTGTCTCTCAATTATGTTAACTTTTTTGCCTTTATAAGCAATACATACATCATCTACATACAGACTATGAAATATATTTGACCCAATAGCACAAAAAGAGTTACTGAAAGTAAGCTTCCTTGGCGCACTCCTGATTCTTCTGATCAGTGCGTTGGTGCGTTCACACCGGATGCGAACTGCGCGAATAAATCGCACTATTCGTGCGTAGTTAGACGCATGAACATTTTGAGTTTACTCGCTTGAAATTCACTTCATTCGCGCGAGAAAATTTGCGTCATGGGAGGGGCTTCGGCCAGTCTCTGTGATGGTTAGACATGAGGTAAAATTCGTTTTGTGTATATCTAATAGGCAAACTTTGGTTTAATGAATCTAGTATTTATTTCCTTTTCATTTTTGTTTCTATTAAAGTAAGAAGATGTGTCGTACAGCTCCTCCACATGCAGTGACAATGATTTTTGCCTCCATAGTAAGGAATTCTGCCTCCGCTTGCTAGTATTCACGTCACTACTAGAGCAAGCTCCTGAATGGTTAACATGGCGCGAATTTTCGCCAAAGTTCACATTTTTCAGCCATTCGAACCATTCGCGGCTTAATTCGTGCCGCAGGATTTCTAATCGTGTCTTTGCATTGACTTAACAAGTAAATCACTCGCGCTTGACGCTTCATTCGCATCCGGTGTGAACGCACCATAACACGAACAAGAAAAATATGTAATAGAAAATTTGAAATTAAAATGGATAAATATCCTCTAAAAACCATAAGTATAAATCTTTTTTTAAAAAATACCCTATCTCCATGTAGTATCATAAGCTTTTTCTAAATCAAAAAATACCGCAACTACATGTTGTTTTTTAAATTACATTTTAAAATATATTACAATAGAAAATAGCTACAGTATATTGAAATATTTTGAATATTTGACAATACTACTGTTTTTACAGCATCAATAAAATGCAGACTTGATAAGCATAAGAGATTTACTTCAAAAACATTGTAAACATTTTACCGGCCCCTATAGAGTAGAGCAAAGTCATTGCACAATAAGTCTGGCAATTTCATCTGAATTTTTGATACGTTCAAAAATAAATATAAATACGTCAATCCCGTTTACACACTGCCTCCAAAACTTTCGTCATAAAAAAAAAAAAACTTCATGTTCAATTTCGCATCAGTAAATTAAGAAGTAAATTCTGCACTGAAATAGAAAAGGATTATGAAAAAAAAAATGCATATGAAAATTTCAGACTCAGTGTGCAATGACTTTTACTTTGTGATTACTAAATTAAATTCACGAACACGCATCTCACCCTTTTGAGTGCACAGGCTCTGAGGACGCTCTCATATCGCTGGGGCTGCAGCTCCTTTCCGAACAGTATGTTGCTCCGAATGGTTCCTGGAAAAACCCAAGGCTGCTGGGAGGCATAGGTTAGCTCACCTTTGACCTTTACAACACCCTTTTCTGCTGGAAGCTCCCCCAGAACAGTGCTAAGGAGAGAAGACTGCAGGAGAAAGGTGAAGATTAATCACTGCTAACACTCATGGCTGCCATAATCACTTCTATTTTAAAAAGCAAACCTGGAAATAGGTAAATGAGAGAATTAAGTTATCACCTTTCCAGCCCCCACAGGACCAATAACAGCCAGAAGTTGACCTGGCTTTGCAGTAAAGGACACATTCTGTAATGTCGGTGCATCTAGAGACTGTAGACAGTACATATTAATCTTAACATGAAATAATAAACAGGGAAAATTTGTTTGGAAATCAATCCTAAAAAGTTTGGGATTAGCATGACAAAAAGTAATAAAAAAAACTAAACAAAATGCTTCTCGGATGGAACCAGGACATCCAGACTACACTTTTTTGAGGAGGAGGAGGTTTCAAGAAAATTTCCACTGCTTGATAGCCACTATAGCAGCTTATAGTTCTGCATTTCCAAAATATATACAACTCGGGGGAAGGTTTGTGTACTTTTCAAGGGCCTTCTTGCGCTCAACTCACCTTGTCCCAGTAGCAAATGAGATCCTGTATCTCCACAGATGCCTCTTTCTTATCCTCCTGTGTAAGCGGAACATGAGATTTCACAAGCTCATCGAGCAACAGGAACTTCTGCACGAGAGAGACAGACCACAGACACTTTTGATGCATGAACACAAGACCATCACACACACAAAAAACTGCTGGAATAACACTCTGATAGTCTAGTCCCTTTACTTTCGTAAACACAAATTAGGACTGTCCGACAAGTAGAAGAAGTGGGTTCAATGTGAGGTCAAATCGGAAAATTAATAATCTGCTTTGTATAGAGGAGGGAGCTTTTATGAGCAGACACTCCGTGATTACAAAATCTGCAGGTTCATGGCTTGAGTAACATTAGCTGTGTCAGTGGGAACTTTGGAGATGATCTAAAATTAACCCTGAAAATGACACCTACCGCACTTCAGCAGAACCAGATGAGCCAGGGTTTATAACTTTAAAAGTTATTGGTCTTGGCAAATTATCTTTTATTTAATTTATTTGTATAGAAAGCTTATTTAATAAATTTGTGTTATATGACAATTATAAATATACAAGTATACAAATTGTATGATATTTATATTATTTCTGTCTTTTGCCTTTTTTGTTGCATACATATAAATACATACACACAAACACAAGTGCTGTCAAACGATTAATCACAATTCATTAGCTCCAAAATAATGTTTTTGTTTAAATATATCCATGCTTGTGTACTGTGCATATTTATTATTTGTTTATACTGTATATATATATATATATATATATATATATATATATACAGTTGCTGGTCATATAATTGTAATATCTTCAAAAAGTTTATTTATTTTACTAATTCAATTCAAAAAGTGAAACTTGTATAATGTATACATTCATTCCACACAGACTTATATATTTCAAGTGTTTATTTATTTTAATTTTGATGATTATATCTGACAACTAATGAAAACCCCATATTCAGTATATTAGAAAATTAGAATATTATGAAAAGGTTCAGTATTGAAGACACCTGGTGCCACACTCTAATCAGCTAATTAACTCAAAACACCTGTAAACGCCTTTAAATGGTCTCTCAGTCTAGTTCTGTAGGCTACACAATCATGGGGAAGACTGCTGATTTGACAGTTGTCCAAAAGACGACCACTGACACCTTCCACAAGGAGGGCAAGACACAAAAGGTCATTGTAGAAGAGGCTGGCTGTTCATATAGTTCTGTGTCCAAGCACATTAATAGAGAGGTGAAGGGAAGGAAAAGATGTGGTAGAAAAAAAAAGTGTACAAGCAATAGGGATAACCGCACCCTGGAGAGAATTGTGAAGCAAAACCCATTCAAAAATGTGGGGGAGATTCACAAAGAGTGGACTGCAGCTGGAGTCAGTGCTTCAAGAAGCTCTACACACAGACGTATTTAAGACATGCAGCTTCGCATTCCTTGTGTCAAGCCACTCTTGAACAACAGACAGCTTCAGAAGCGTCTCACCTGGGCTAAAGACAAAAAGCTCTGGACTGCTGCTGAGTGGTCCAAAGTTATGTTCTCTGATGAAAGTAAATTTTGCATTTCCTTTGGAAATCAGGGTCCCAGAGTCTGGAGGAAGAGAGGAGATGCACAGAATCGTGCTGTATACCAGGACGTTTTATGGCACTTCATGCTTTCTGCTGCTGACCAACTTTATGGAGATGCAGATTTCATTTTCCAACAGGACTTGGTACTTTCACACCGTGCCAAAGCTACCAGTACATGGTTTAAGGACCATGGTATCCCTGTTCTTAATTGGCCAGCAAACTCACCTGACCTAGAAAATCTATGGGGTATTGTGAAGAGGAAGATGCGCTATGCCAGACCCAACAAGGCAGAAGAGCTGAAGGCCACAATCAGAGCAACCTGGGCTCTCATAACACCTGAGCAGAGCAGTATTCTAATTATATGACCAGCACCTGTGTATTTAATACATAAACATTGGTCAATTTTGTTATGTAAGTACATAGTTGTTAAGGTCACCTAATATAAATAGTGTAAATCTAATATAAATTCTTTTGTCCATACGAGTCATACGTTAGTTAAACAAGCAATGGTGGCTCACCCCAGTGTACTCATGCTGAGGATTTATGTATTTTTTTGAGATATAATTTCATCCTTTTGTCAATGTCCATTGCAAATTGTAATTTTTACCTCCTTTTCAGCCTAATCGTTACCAGGTCAGTGTGTCTCAAGTGTATAATACAGATATAGCACAGACGCAGCCTAATGATGGCGGTCGTACCTTGATCCTCCGGATGCTGATGGCAGACTCGGACACTTTCTCGACAGCAGAAGGGAAGAACAGGGTAACAGTGAGGCGGATGGCACTGTACAGAGACACGGCCACAAACACACGGCTGGCAGAGATTTTGTTTCCCACCAGAACGTACACAGTGAACGTCACAAACAGGATGATTTTATTTGCCGTAAAGAACGAGGCCATGTTCAGTCCTCGGAGGTAAGAGCTGCTCATGATTTTTGAGATCTCCTTTCTACAAGAAACAAACAAGAAAATAAAGAGATTTGAGCTATTAATGCCCAAACATCAGAAAGATTATTATGTCCAAGATATGGATAGCCTTGCATAGTAATACTTTCCAAGGTTGGCTTGCACAATAAAGTTCATTCTGTCTCATAGTAAAAATGACATTACAAACACAACCACAGATAAGATTAAAAGAAGCATTGTTTGTGGAATTGCAAGGATAAAAGTGAGATTTCATGGCTTCAAACTGTAAACAGTATTAAAAACATTACGTTTTTGACATGCTGTCAAGTCCTGAACCACAGTACAAAAAAGTTTGTGGCATTGAATTGCTGTTTAATTGTTTTGATTGTCTTCTACAGTCAGTGTTTACTTTTAAGCCAACACATAGTTTAATGGCACAGGTTTTCTATCATTCTATCATTTGACCAACTCAAGGATATACAGATCTTTAAAATTAAACTGCTACAAGAACTCAAAGTCGTCAAAAGGTATGGCTGTAATAAAACCTTTGTCATCTTCAGTCAAGAATTCGGCTGACCTATGTCAGAGCAGACTATAAAAGTCTTTACCTTCGTACGTCATTAACCAGCGCTGCGAATGGCTTTTCCCAGGCATACATCTTAATTATACGTATACCAGACACCACCTCGTTCATGGTGCGTATCCTACTGTCAGTGAAGGCTGCCGTCTTACTCCTGTGAGAGACACAGACAGAAGAATTGAACATTTTTGAGATATATAGCCTATTCTAAAAAATAATCCTGTAATAAAAATAGCTACTTTTTTGAACCAGGTTTTACATCTTTGTTTAAACATGTCCTCGAATGAACATCTTAAAGGGATAATTCACCTTTACTTGCTGGTGCCCATTTTTTTTTTTTCTCTCCATACTATGGAAGTCAATGGGGACTGGCAACTGACGGTCCACTACCTTTTTAACACGGTTCTAGTCAACCATGAAGTATTAACTCCAAGTCAGATAAACTTTAGATTTGCAGACACATAACTTACAAATTATTATTACACTTTAAATAGTTAGGAGCTGACACCTAACAGAGCAGTCAGATTATGAGCGACTTTACAAAACATATTTTTTTTTGTTAGTAGTAGTAGCAGCAGTAAGATATTTTTAATTAATGCCATGTCAGCATCTTAGACCATTTTCATGGCAGAAACAATAAACACGCATTATATTAGACACTTTCCCCCGGTTTCACAGACAAGGCTTAACCCTAGTACTAGACTAAAATGTAAATCTGAGCTGTTTCAACTAAAAGAAACCTGCACTGACTGATCTTAAAACACGTCAGTGCCTTTTTTTTTTAAAGATGCACAACAGCGATCGACCAAGAAACGTATATAAAAAATGATTAAATGTCCTAATTGAACTATGCCTAATCCTGGCTTAGGCTAAACCCTGTCTGTGAAACCGGGCCATTAAGACTTTTTTAAATTAACATAAAAAAAATGTCTGGCATCATGGTTAGTAAGAATAAAAAGTATATAAAATTGAATTTAACTGGTATTTATAAGTTCTTAGGTAAAAAAAGTGAAAAATAAATAGTTATTTAAAGTAATTAAGTAGTATTTAAATGTAAAATTATTATGTTTATAGAGTATTTCTGATCTCTGTCTTTGAAAGAGTGCATAACCCCAGAAGGAAAGAGCATGTGGTTAAGCGTATGACTATGATTTATTGTGTTTGAGCACTGCAGCAAAACTCATCACCACAATCATTTCTTATAAACGACTTGTTTGGAGATGATTAACAGATCATTATGGAAAGAATAACTATTATAACAGAAGAATATACCTTCTTCAGCATGCAAAGTTCTTTAGGCCCTTTTACTTTTGAGCTGTTAATTATTACTAGATTACATAAATCTGTGCACATGCAATTTATTTAAGAATAAAGCCTTCTTGACACTATTCACCATGACATGACGAGCATCTCGTGATTGTGATTAAGCCTTTCGGCTTCTTATGATTCTTTTTCCCTGATCCAATCAGAGTAATCCTGAGATTGTACCTGTATTTTGAAAACAGTTTCCCAAACATGGTCTGAAGTGGCATGAGAAAGATTAAAACCGCCATGCCCGCGAGGCATGATGCTCCAATCTCTTGCCAAAGTAGACCAATCACAGCTGCAGCTTGCAGAGGCCCCACCCACAGGAAGTGCAGAAAAATAGTGACCTGGGAAAAGACATGAACAGAACAACAGATAATTATATCATACTTCAACATCCAAAAAGTACCATGTTATTACTATACGGTTTAGATATGTTTTGAATATCTTCCAATTATTTGATCAAAAATACAGTAAAACCAGAAATACTGTTAAATATTATTAAAATTTAAATGAACAATTTTTGTCATTTGTACTTGAATTACATCACATGATCCTTTAGAAATCATTCTAATATGCTGATTTGCTGCTCAAGAAACATTTTATGATCAGTTTTATGATCAAAACAGTTGTGCTGCTTAACCTTTTGATAAACATTATAAGTAATATTTGTATTTATATAGTATATCAGATTGTATAAAGTGCACATTTTGTTTAAATAAAACCAATATCTGGATTCCATCAGGCTTTTACATAGCAGCACAAAACCATGACGTAGCATGTTATAGTTTATAAGACAATTTAGTGTAGTACTCGGGACACGGCGTACAGCTCTTGTAATATCACATTAAACACAGCCCAAGAGATTATTTTTAGAATCTACAAAAAGAGCTTAAACTTCAAAGTTCTAATTCCGGATATCTTGGACTGAACACAAAACTAATTTCCTGTAATTCTTCACAGAACCCCTCTGATGTCTGCTGGTAAATGCAAGAGAAATGCCTCCAAGGACAGACGTAGAACAATGACATTCCCACTACAAACGCACAGAAGAACTGCTCAGATAGTATGACCGTGGTTTGAAATTATGTCATGTGGTTACCGAGCTGTGTTAAAATAATGTTACATAACATAATAATAAGTAAACTGCAGGAGACTCCACAGGCCTGATTAATGAGTGAGTAAGAAACCACAACACATGTTGTAAAACTGTTTCAAATGTTTAATTAATCACTGTAATTTCCCAATAACCCAAAGTCAACCTGTTCCCCAGTAACACAAGCCCTTTACAGTAAATCACTTGTGCTGCCTTTGGCTGTTTAACTGGAAAGTTAACTACACAAAACAATTCCCTGACTAAACAAGCATCGAGTTTAATTCCATAAAAAAAAGTGACCTGCTTAAAAAAAAACAGTAAACTGACAACCGGTGACTATAACCCTTAAGAGGAAGACAAAGTAGTTCTGGAAACTTCCTACCTCATCGAACTTGTTGACGTCATTCGACAAAAGGTTAACAATCTGCCCGGTGGTGGTCTGGCCCATGGCTGTGGCACTAAGGCACAACGCCTAAAAGAAGAAACAATTCAAAAGGTTTGTGGGAAATACCATGATTAGGAATTCAATAAATAAGTAAATCGTTCATAATGCTTATATCTAAAGACATATTATTAAAAAAAGAGAGAAAGATTAAAAGAGAAAGAGATGTGGGGGGTAGGTGTATTCCCATGTAAATGTTATACAGATATGGTACTTCTTAATAATCCTGGTGTTACCATCTGGTACCATCGCTGTAACTTTCTCAGAACCTTTTTTTTTCTGGTAAAGTAGGTTTGTTTGTTTTTTTAAACAAATCCAAATTAGAGTTTTTTAAGAAAATCTAACCTTCCTGTAGATCATGTGGCACATTGCGATGCGGATTTTCATTCCAGCTCTTTGGACGTGGTAAAAGTAGAGGTGGTGGAGTAAAGCCAGACCCAGAGTGGAGAGAGAGACGCCTGCTGCGTATCCATAAGCTTCGTACAACGCTGGCATGTTATTAGGGTCATAGCTCTCAAAATACTGAATGAGTTTTCCCAAAAACACTGGTTGAATCACTTTAATCACCTCCTATAATGGGGAAGAAGAAACATCAGAAAATTACAACGTGAAATAAATTATATATTTGGTACTTGTAAGAACAATATGGGGCTGAACGGATTAGAGGTTCACATTCCTAAAAACATCCACACCCTCGTCTTTATTATGTGAGGAAACTGTGGTAGCAAGTTTTAAAAGCCCTGTTTTCTATGTAGGCAAGTACAACCCCAAATTCTGTTGTGTTGTTTTCCAAAATACATGTTCAATTCTTACAATCAAAGTGGACATCTAATCGATTGAAAAATTTCAAAATGTAGCTCTCAGAAATGGAGGGGGAGAACATTGTGATCAAATTATGTTTACTTTGAGAAGTAAATTCTACTGTAAAATGCTGATATAAATCTCTCAGACCTTCTTAAAGTTAACCAAGCTTTTATTTGGCTGCATTCATCAACTGAAATTAATCAAATTTCAGTCCCTTGTTTTCCACAGGGGCATACATGTGCTATGTACTTTCTATGAGTTTCTTTTAGGTTAAGTAGTTACTATATATTTCTTGGTGCTTTCTTGTGAAAGTACACGGTGGGTGTCTGTAATGTATAAAGTGCAACAAAAATGTGAGGTGAACAGTGCACAGACATCTTCTGATGTATAACACATTTTCATACAGAAAAAGTTTGAGGAAATTTGGCACCCTCATGTAATTCTGTAAAACAAATGAGGAGATATTTTGCAGAATGTCCTGGCAGCACTTTTCCATCAGAAGATGTATTAAAAGACAGCAGCCAGTAGTTGTCTAGAAGGACATCAGGCTATGACGACAATTTTTCCATATTTGTGTGAACAATTATTTTTCACACAAACTTACTAGACCCCTGGGATAGAGCCCTGCAAGGGCCTCAAATTTAGGCCCGAGCCCGGCCCTGGCCCGAGACGCTCAGGCCCGAGCCCAGCCCGTGTCCGATAGCTTATCAGAATTACCAGCCCGAGCCCGACCCGAGCCCGTCTTTTCCCCTTCTACCAAAACGTCTTCTACTGCTGTTTCAGCTATTAAAATAGTTCAGTTTTGAGTGTAATGGCAGAATGATTACATTTTGTTCTAATTTTTATTAAGCGAATTTAGACATTTTTTGTTCGTTAAATATAAGTTTGTGTTTTTTAAAGTAGAAGCGGCAGACAGTGAGC
Source organism: Enteromius trimaculatus (assembly GCA_032361065.1). Taxonomy (NCBI): domain Eukaryota; kingdom Metazoa; phylum Chordata; class Actinopteri; order Cypriniformes; family Cyprinidae; genus Enteromius; species Enteromius trimaculatus. Next base: position 3,359,735 of record JAUMHP010000048.1, on the reverse strand, counting down.
TGATCATAAAGGATTACTGATCAATTTAGCCTTCTCAAATCATCATGACTTGCATTAAAAAAAAAATCGATAGGCATGCTAAAAACATATAACAATGTTTAAACGTTAAACACTAAAATAATAAATGATCGTCATGATGGTTTGTGCAGAGAGTGACGCTATAAAGCGCGTTCTGCAGGACATAAAGACACGGGCCAGTCCTTGGATTTTATAGCTTTCGCCTTAATTTTCTCTGGTAAAGGTAGAAGTAATTCGCCACTCAGAACTGTAAAGGGTCTACTTTTATTTGTGTGCACTGACAGTAAACGTGATTTCATAAAACAAGCGCGTTATGCCTTCTTATTAATTGGAGGATGTCTAAAATATAATAATAAGGAGAAGCTTAAAACAGGCCCGACCCACGTCTGAACTATGACATCAAAATTGGCCCGTAGCCCGGCCCCAGTTGAGTAAAAAAGTCGGGCCCCGTCAGACCCGGGCCTAAATGCAGGGCTCTACCCTGGGACTGCTGGTTTCCGACCACCATTTCTCTTGGATCTTGTTGGATGTGTTTCAACTATAATCCTAATAAAATCTTCTATAAGCAGTCTAAAAACTGAGTGCCGTGTGATGCTTTGGTTTAAACAACACTTCAGGTGGTGAATCATCAACAGAATTGTTTTAAATGTGCTTTGTCATTCAGCCGAAAATTTAAAGTTTAACATGAATACACAGCAGACTTTGGCCCAATCCCATTTCTACCCCTTAACCCTTCCCACTGTCTCCATTATCTTTTGTTTTGGTTGGAGGGGTAGGGCCACTGCTTCACTGACCAAACTTAAAACAAAGGGGTGTGAATTACCTTTTATCCTCTAGTTGCTGGAAAATATAATGTGGTGCTTCAGTATTTAAACCGTCATTAATAAAAGTGATAGATCTTTTTGATCCTGCTCAGTAAACAGTGCATTAAAGTGCCCGTTATGTCATTTTTAAGGCTTCTATAATGTTTTGGGAGTCTCCAACAGTGGGTTTACATCAAGCAGCTGATCCCGTTCTTTCTTGTGAAACCAAAATGCTTTTTCCATTATCGAAAAAGAAACGGTGTGTGCATTGTAGGAGCTAGGCGTCGTATGATGACGTGTGATGGTATAGTAGTGGTGTCCCAATTCTTGGAGGAATATTTTCAATTAATCAGAATTGGATGGGCCCTATAGTTAATTAGAGGGGAGCTTCACTGTCCTCCATTTCTTTATCACGTAGAAAATATCATACGAAATCCTGGATCAGAACGTACCTCTATAAGAGTGAACACTCCCAGTACTGCATATGGTCTCCAGTAGCACCTGATAATGGCTTTGGTGAGTTTGGGTGTCCTGAGTTCTTTGGTTGCTTTTTCTACTTCTTGGTCCCAGTAGCTATGAGTGTGGGAAATGGGAAAAAGATGAGTAAGGTTTAATAAATTCTGCTGACACAGAGAGAAATAGGATATTGTAAAACAATTATATTCCTCCTTTATTACCCACATTGTGTCATCTCACATCAAATTTAACAGTATGATGATTTCAACATACAGAAAAATATTTTTTGTTGGATTTCCGACGAATAAATCTTGATTTATTACACAGCTTAAAAGGATATAAAATGCAGACCAAATAAGCTCCAGTCCTGGACCACAAGGGCCACCCGGTGAACAGGTAACAAGAGCATTTGTTGTGAACAACATGATAAATAAATGTACAGAATAGAGGTTACATGAAAATCCTTAAGCATTTTAGCCTAGGCCTGTCGCAATAATCAATCTATCACACAATTATGTAATTATGACATCAATCATTTTTGATGCTGCAATATATCGCCCATTATATTTACATAAAAACACACAATAACATATATATATATTTTTTTTTTTTGCTAAATATCAAAATATTTTTAAGAATTAAATGTTTGTTAATTGAGTGTGTAGGCCTTCTTGCATTATTATGCTGTTATATTGTGATTATACATTCAGTGGCATAAAATGGTCATAAAATGACAATGATATCACTTAATTATGGAGCAATATATCGCACAACAAAAAGTTGTGATCGTGACCGGCCTATTTTAGCCAAATCAGAAAAACTACTAAGGCGCTTCTTCAAGACCGCTGCTGGGGCCCTTCAGTTGATGTTTTCCAGCAGGAACGTCTGGCAGTAAATTCTGCATCCGCAAAGTTTACTTCGAGCCAGAACATTTGCGTTTACGCCTCTGCCCCACTGCGCTCCATGCAACTGATCGCAATAAAAGCTTCACTAATTAGTGTCATATCCCAGAGCTCTGTGCTAAATGAACCAGCACTGATCCATTTTAAAGTGCACGATTAGAGGCTGTGTGGGGGTCCTTTTTAATGAATGACAGGATTGTGTTCACTGTCATTCATTTCCATATTATAACGGCTATAAAATATTAGCAGGAGACTGCTGATTATCAGTGGTTTTCTCTGCTGTACAAAGGGTCAGCGAAAGATTTATCTGCTTATCGGTTTCTACGTAATAAAACCTCAAGGTGAAGGAAAAAAATGTGTTTGTATGATGCACAAATAACAACCATGAAATCTTGGGTTGCACAGTAATAAATATTTATGAACACTGAAGTCACCAATTTTACGCAACCCATTATAGTAAAAAAAAACAACCCTGTGACGTATTTCTGAGTGAAATAGGATGTTCAGTTCAGTGAAAAAAGTTGAAAAGGTAAGGTGATTTAAGTAACTGGGAATTTACTGGATTGTAAAAATGGACCATACAATAAATTAGATTTCCAGGGAATGCATGAACTGATAAAAATGCATATTATGAAATGTATACTACGTAAAAAAATAAATAAATAAAGTGTCTGCCAACAGATGAAGAAGTAGAAATTATCTATTTAAATATTTCTTTATTTAATGTTTTATTACATAATAATTTGTGGGATGGATAAATAAAAATAGACTAACAATAAATAAATAAATTAAAATAATTGAGTAAAAATAAAACTGCTGGCAAGCTTTTGCAATGATTTAATATTATTTTGGTGTTTTTTTAAACATTATCCAATTATGCTGTAATGTCTAGAAGCCAAAAAAGGAAAGACGTTTCAGATCAACTGTATCTAAACTCAGATGGTTGGTAGAGCATTTGTAACATTTTTGTATTAATTAAAAGAATAAAATAAATTTATCAAATAAATCACATAAATTGTGGTTTATATAGCGATGCAGCCCATACACGCATTCCAATAAAACTCGATATGAGCTGGAAGAAATAATAGATTCATTCATTAACATGTAATTCATAACAATTAATAAAGAATAATAAATTAATTAATTAAAACAATAAAAAATATAACTATTTGAAAAAAAGCAGACATCAAATGTACACAGTGTATTACTTTTAATTAGCTGCTTAATTAGCTGTCGCTTTCATTTCAATTTCTGGGTAACTTCCTGTACGCTCCAAAACGAAAGTGAGCAAGAAAACCAGACGGGCCGTTATCCTCACGCCCTGCTGTCTGTACCCTCTGCCAAAACTTGTGCTCCTGTAACAGCCTTCCAAATGATCTGCCCTCCATCAATGCAAACAACCTTAAATATTACAATTTTAATGTCCTGGTTGATTAACCAAGCTAATTTACAGCATATGCAGCATTTGCCTACAGCGACAGTCCTTCTGGAGAAATCGGTTGCAAGGCAGAACTGTGGTAGCTCTTGTGACACCCCTTGTGGGTTTTAAACATACAGTCTCCTGGGTTACAGGCCTTATTTTAATCCACATCACCAGGATCAATTGTCTGGGGTCCCACGTGCCCAACCACAGCTCCTTCTATGAATACTAAAAACTAAATACTAATGTTCAGCGCTTTGCTACAATCTGTATTGTTTTTAAAAGCGCTATATAAATAAAACTGACTTGGCTTGACTTGACTAAACCAGTCTAAACTCATTCCTTCATTTCAATTTACATAGATGCTCACAAAACTCAACATGGTATAATGCATGAACCGGTACATGAACTGGTGTGAGCCATCTCCTTCCCAACACCTATTGGGAACCACACTGGCCTGCGTTCTCTTATTTCATAGTAAATACTCTGAGGGTTTGTTTGAGAGGAGCCTGTTGATTAGGTGGTTTATTCCCAGTGGCTCACTCACCTCTGCAGTTCCTCTCCGAGTCTCTCAGACCCATCCTCCGGAAGCACTTTATACATGTCATCTTCTTCAAGTCTTCTCTTGGATCCGATACGGAAAAGAGGATTTAGCCAGCTGATGTCAAGTGAGAAGAGAAAAAAGGATTTGGTCAATAGAGAGCGTTAAATGTGCATGCTGGGTGCTGAATTATTGACGAGTGACGACAGACACCTAATGTGTACAAACCACATGTTTCATGACAGTTAAAGTAAACTAAACAAACATGCAGGTAGGGAATCTCTTTAAAATGACAGTAACAGATGCTGTCTTCTATCAAAGGTGCACAGAGTGTTCCTGAGAGTCAAACATATCTGACACGAAAGCCAATCGCATAAAATAATAATAATAAAGAAAAATGTGACAGACAGTAAAATAAATGCTGTTATAAACATGCATATGAATTCTGAATTAAAAGCAGTTTTTAATATTTTCTGATTAATGTGAAAATTGCCTACTGTTGGTGGTGTAACTGAAAAAAAAAAGTCTTGTCTGAGACAAAAAACAGGGGCAATTTTTTTCAATATAATATTTTTTTTTTATTTCACCCTTCAAATTTAAAGTCAGTTTGGTGTAACCAAAATCAAGAAGCTATTTTTAGTCCTACAACAAGAAAACATTTTCAGAAAATATCTAACATTTTATTTGTAAATTTTATTTGTTATATATAACATTTTAAATAAAAATTATTTTCAAGAATTGTAATATATAATTAAAAACAAGATTTAATTCAAATATGATTAAATAAACACACACAACAATCTTTCTTAATTATATTATGTGT
>JAUMHP010000048.1:3343691-3354672 GCA_032361065.1 Enteromius trimaculatus | reverse complement strand
ACAAGAAAACAATGCAATTACATTTTCAAAAACAACATGATTTGTTAAGGTCAAACAGAGTAGTCCCCTTAAAAATGATTTTGATATGCATGACTCAAATAAATAAAAAAATATGCTTAATTATTTTCAAGAATTTCCCAAAAATATGAAAAATTTATTTATTTTATTTATTTATTAATTTTCTAATACTTTTATTTGTTACATTCATACTTTCATTTCAAACTGTGGTTCAAAGCTTGTTTTATAATTGTAAAATAATATTAAATAAAAAAAGTGTAAACCATTGTTACCATTTTATCTCACAATTCGGACGTCTATTGGAATTGCCAATTTACATCTTAGACTTTATCAGAATTGTGAGATACTGTAAATTCACAATTGCAATAAAAAAGTCTGAATTGTGAGATAAAGTCACAATTGCTCTTTATAATCCATTGCAGAAATAAGTTTCAATATAGAGGAAAACAAACAAGCCCAGAAATGCACAGTCTTACCCACATTTACACTCCTCCCCTTTCCAGCTATCCTCTCCCGCCTGGAACTATTCCTCTCCCTTACCCAGGCATTATTGTTTCTTTCTCTACAATTCTGTGTTGTTCTGCATCCACAAAACCAATTCGAAGAGGTCTTTTTAATGTTGTTGATGTAATGAAAAGAGCTTCAACACCAGACTACTCCTCCAACTGAGACTGGAATCAGCCATTTCTAAATATTTCAATGATCGGTCACTTAAAAAGATTTATCAGTTGTCACAGTATTTTATATAGACAGATTTTTTTCAATACTTTTGAGTTGCTGTTTTTGCAGAACTAGAAGCTTTATTCTATAGTTTAGGTTTGAAACATTAGGTCTTCATTTCGGACATGCTGTGTTTAAGCATTTAAATAAGACTAAAAAGATCCATGATTTTGGTTTTGGGTAAGCTTGTATGAAAAATAAATATGTATGAATTTTAGAAACATGCACTTTTAAAAAGATTAATAGAATTTACTATTTTTTAAGGTAAGTGGTTGAAATCAATTTAATTTAGCTACATTTAAATACAAAAAAAATTGTTGACCATCATTCAGCAAATTAAATAAATAAATTGCAAAATCTTCCCTTAAAAAAAATTTGCCTTTTTTCAGTGTACTGCATGTTGTGTGAAAACAAAATTTTTGTAAATGGTCTGGTCAGAACAGATGGATGTTGTGCTAAATGTGTTCAGAGTTTTGAAAATGTGATCTCCAATCTCCACATCCTTCGCCTTTTTATATTTGTTAGTGTTTTTGTTAAGTTAAAGGTACTGTTAACCTAATATTACCTCACATTGTTTAAAAAATAAACCATTTCATTTCAAATTAAACCATATTTATTCATATGTATAATTATATACCTGTACATTTATTTTACATATGTGTTCAAATGTAAAATGATAAGTTGAACCTGAAATGGTTTGATTGTTACGTCAGAAATTTTCATACACAACATATTCTGATTCCCCCTTTAAATAGATTAGTAGCCCGTTTTTGTGACATCAGCTTCATGAACATTGTTAAACATTTATGTTTCATACAAAATGCAAAAATAGGCTACTCTCCAAACAACTGGATTGTGTTTGTTCTCATGAAAATTTAAATCGACTTAATAACCATCATTTCTAAACAAAAATTTCTTCATTTCACTTCATTTATTAAACATAAAGAATTTTTTAACAGTTAACTGTTATCAATTGAAAAGTATTAGGAAATTAATAATTACAAATGATTTATTGTAACAGCTGTACTGTTCATATTAGAGCAAAAGTCTTCATTGGTTGGTCTACAGTATAGGCTAGAAGAGTACAGTATAGAAGAGGTTGCACACTAGAGCTTTGAGAAAGCAACTTTTAAAAGTGCTATATAATATAAATGCATTATTATTGTCTGTGTTGTTGTTATTATTACATGTATTGACTCGCTGAGTGTGCAATACACTAGTACGCATTTTAAACTCTTTGTAAAAGGTTTTTAATTTTAAAGGGAAAACACATTTATAGTCCATATGTTGACTGTAATTTAACTGTCCCCCTCCTCTCTGTATAGAGGCATAAAAACTTACCAGAAAAATATCTGTGAGAAGAGATTAGCCGTGGCGGAAGGGTTACTCTTCGCATCTTTCTTTATTGGCTCCATATCGTTTGCCTTCCTCCCTGTAGTTCAGCCGGACACTGGTACCCCACGCATAACCTGCGATCAGCGCGGGACATTCACCTTATAAACTGTTGTGTAACTTTCTAACATGCACATGTCGGCAAGAACAGGCAGGAGGTAAGCCCTTCATTTCCTACTGAGAGCGCAAGGCGCAAGCCCCGCCCCTGACTGATCACCCATTGGTTCGACAATCCCTTGGTGACGCGTGATTGGCTCAGCGGGGGCTAAAAGGCAAGACGTTTACATCCTTCACGCGCACCTTAAGATGAAAAAGACCTAGATTACTAAATCCTACTATGGTGAAGACCTGTTTTATGAATATTAATCAGCGCATAGTCACGTTGCTTGGTAACCCTCTTTGAGTGTTGCCCGCTTACGTACCAGCTTCGAGTATGCAGCTAATTGGTTCAGTAGAACCGACGTCACGCCGAGTAGGCTAATTAATATTCATAAGCCAAACCTTCAGCATAGTAGGATTTGCAAAGGGTGAAACAGCAGATTTTGTGAGGTGGATGTGCTGAAGAAGTGAAGGATGCATTTTTATGTTCAATATATATATTTTAAGTAAATAAGATTATGATGGAGTATTCTGAGAGATGAGAGACTTTGATTGTGTAATTGTGCATTGAAGGTACTTCTGGGTGAGGAGGCTTCTTGTCTACCATCTGTTCTTTATTAGCTCTGCATACACAACCCACTCATGCAGTGTGCTGGAAGCAATCATCTTTAATTAGAGTGTCTAAAAAGAGAAAAATAACACGAAACAAATTGCTGGAATATATGGAATTTTTCTAAATTAAATGTACTTATTCTTAAATTGTTCAAAAACCATAGCTTTTTCTTTACTTTAAATACAAACGAAATGGATACTATATGAATAATCACCTCAGTTGAAGTTTTAGATACAATTACTATAAACAGGAACTGTGGGCACCAACAAAGTACAAAAAGAACAGACCAAATAAATAAAAATTTAGTCTGTAAAATTACATTTTAATTTGTGAAATGTATTATACAATGCAATAATTCAATATATATATATATATAATGAATTTTAAATATGTTCTGACAGAATTCCGTTTTAACCCAATCACACGTTAATCTTATTCGTCTGTGAGAAACACTGCAACTCGGACCGTATGTCCATTCTCTCTCTTCCTTCCTATATGTTTGTCTCTATTTCTTGGATTTCCGATACAGATCAAGCACTGAAAGGACAGAAGATGAGAGACCCACAGTGAGACAGAGCAGGTGGCCACTACACTGATAAAGGTAATGCTGACAGACACAGACCCACACACACACGAGAAGGGAGGCCCTTCTCTAAAGCCTTCAAGAATCATGCAAAGATAATCAGCAAGGAGGAGTTACAGCTGTGCATCAGGAATGATTGACAAAGAAAGCCTAACTGTTGAGTCATTATTACTTTGCTAAACATCTTAAATATGAACTTTACACCAAAGGACAAGTTCCAGTGAGGGATTACATATTTCTGCTGTGAAACTGACTCAGAAAAGAAGCAATAAAACATGCATTTCGGTTATTATAATAGAATCTGGTGATTATCAAGGAATTTGTGGTCGATCGGAAACCAATTCATTCCAGTGTTTGAAAACACAGCAAGCTTATGGATTCCTTTCCGTTCTCACAGGCAAGTGTTTCATTCTAGGTCAGATTAAAAACATTTTTTGCCGTAATTTATATTCTAAAACATTTTTTTTTGTGCATCTGTGTACAGAACTGAAAGAGGCCTACTTATAAAGGAATAGTTCACCCCGAAATGAACATTTGCTGAAGATGTACTCACCCTCAGGCTGTTTATAAGGTAGATGAGGTTCTAGAACAGATTTTGAGAAATCACTTGTTCACCAATGGATCCTGTATGCAACCCCCCTGGGTCCGCTTTCACCACTACTGCTCCGAGCGGGTCGCAAACCCATGTCTCTGGCATGGGAGGCAGGCGCTCTAACAAGGAGGTTAAAGCTAGGGCACCTCTTTTTGAGATCAGGGGGAGTGAGGTTTACCTGCACAGCACTTACTTGCTGGGCTCCGTTACATATACAGTGAATGGGTGCCGTCAGAATGAAAAAAGACATAATCCACAAGTAATTTGCACCACTCCAGTCCATCAATTAATCCATCAAAATATGTTTGTAAGAAACAAACCCACCATTAAAACATTTTTAACTTCAAATGTTTGCCAGAAAGTGAGTCCATGTAATAGTGAGCCTTTCTCCAGTGAAAATGTTGTCGTGTCTGAATCAGAAGAGAAGTATGCACATATCAAGCACTGTTTAAAAGTCAAAACAGAACTGCTTTCAATTCTATAAACAAAAATCTCAGTGGATTTGGATGTGAGAGGCCAACAGAGGATGGACCTTTTCACTGGAGAAAGTGATATTTTGATCAGATAAACAGTTTAAACCTCCTTTATGATGGTTTTGTTTCTTACAAACACGCAGCTTTTTGCTTCACAGCACATCAACTCATGGCCTGGGGTTGTGTAGATTACTTATCTTTTACTAAATCGTTTATTTAGTTGTTTTTATCAGCTTTTTGGTCTCTCATTCTGACGGCACCCATTCACTCCAGCGGATCATGATTTAAATCTAATCCGTTCTGTTAAAGAAACAAACTCATCTACATCTTGAGGGTGACTAAATTTTTAGCAAACATACATTTTTGGCTGAATATTCCTTTAACCACACTCCTGTCTGAGCTTCTCAAATTATATACTTCAAGGTTACTATACTTAAATTTGTGTGCTGCATTGCATGCGAGGTACATTTCTTTTTCCATCAAATTTCCTGGAAATGTCATCATAGAGTAATTCTGATCAAGCATTCTGTAATATACAGGTAAATCTTTTAACCGCAGAGGTATTCTGCTCTATCTGGCAAGCAAATATAAACTAGCTTTGTGTGACTCAGTCTTTCATATTTATCTAACAAGTCAAAGTCTTACGTCACGGTGATGTGAGGTTTGTGACCTTTACGCTTCCTGAGGATGAATAACTGCATACCTCAGTCAGCGTGCTTCAATCTGCCCCTTCTGAATTATTCTCCGATCATAAATCTGCCACTTTCTCTATTTCATATGGCAAGATTAATTTGACAAATGTAATTTGCAACAACATAATTGCCCGTCGTAGGTGATAAACGGGTTTAATTTGCCTCAGCACAGGGATCTCCTCGAGGGAATCTATGTAGTTGCTATGGTGGCAGATATTTTGTTTGACGTTCTCGCTGACCTTGTATCACTCAGCAACAGCTCACCTGCAAAACAACTGCAGGCTGTTTTGAGTCACCCGTCCTCACAGGTCTCTGTAACATGTTAGCAATTACCACTGATCTATATACTATATAATATATAGATCAGTGTCATAGATTTACATTTAAAAGCAGTTTGACCATTTTTTCCATCAGTAAGCCGCAACCACATTTTAATGCGAAAAAAAGTTGCTGCAATGTGGTTTTAAAATTCATTCTTCAGTTTGGCAGTATTTTCTGTGGGGATGAACCCGATGGCTTTAGGACCAACTCACTGACTGTTTTACATTTTGGTAAATTGGTGGCTAATTTTTAATTAATTTGCACAGTCTCATTCATGTGTTTTTGTTTTGATTTGCTTTTGCCCTACTGATTATTTGGTTGAATTTTTTTCCCCTTATAAGTCACATTGTACAAAATCGGCAGCTCATAAAATCTACATTTTCTCATGAGATCCTGTTGGACTTGAAAGCGTTTTTAAATGCACACACAATACGGTAAAAACACACACTTCACTGAGATCCCCACCTAATGGCAAACCACTGAAAGTTCAAAGCGTTTCAAAACAGTTATGCCATAACTTTTTCTGAAATCAATTCATGTTAGCAGTAAAATAGCCTAATAAAAATATAAGATTCCAAATGTTTTTGAAACTTCACAAAGCTTGAAAGCCCCCATCACTCATTCACTTTTTATGTACTTCTATGTGTATTTTTTATTTTAACCCAATTAAATATCCCCAAAACCACAACATGTTACCGACCTCTGTGCCATTTACAGTTTCAAACATGTAAATAATCTAGTTTGGTTATTTATTTAGCCTATTAATTTTACATAGATTTCATGACAGTCCTGATATGACATTGTTGTTATTTTGACCTAATAAGTTATTTAATTAAATTATCAATGCAACTGATACTAGCTTAAACATTACATAATTGTAATTTATGTGTTCTTGGCTGAGGCCAGCAGCTGTTGACTGAAGAAGCCTCATGTTTTGGTCAGGTCAGGTTATGTTTTGTAACTCCCTCTGGAGGACGGCGGGAAACCATTAACAGGATCTGAGACTGAGAACAGGCAGGAAGACCCGCCTGACCGCCGCTTACTTCTGCCTCCTGCTTACTCCTGCTGTCTGAAATTTTAGACAGTGTAGATATTTTACATGCACTCTCACGCTCTCCAGTTCTAGAGACACTCCTACTCTCACACTACGTACTATATTAGAAAAACTTTTGTTAGGACAAATACACAAACATGAATAGGAGTGTAAGTCAAAACCTGATGCTTACGTATATGGCATATTTTTTTGTTGGTTAAAAAATTGTCATGTTGAAAAGCAGCCACAGTCTATCCAAATTCTTACCTCTAGATGGCAACAATTCATGGTTATTAAAGTGAACTAAAACTAAATAATAAATAATAATAATAAATGTTGACTGAAATAAAGTAAAAATATAACTTTTTAAAATATATTTTATGACAAGCTATAACTTCTAATGTTTTCTTTTTAACTTTATGTATTAAAAACTGAAATTTGAATAAATAAAGGACAATATAAATATATATTTAAAAAAGTAGGAATGTTTTTTTAAACTAAAACTAATAGAAATATTTGTTAATATATGATAAAAAAACAAATATTTAACTAAAAAATTTATTGAAAACATCATCAAAAATAAAAAATAATTCAGAATACTAATTAAAAAGTATAAAAGCAATGTAACGATGCTAAAAAAAATAAAATAAAACAAACGAATCATATGCTAAATGACAAAAAATTACAATTAATAAAAATATTTTTAAATCTGAAAATGCAATGTTTATAAAGTTATTGTCTCTCGCAAGAAAGTGTTGACTCTGAATCATTGAAACAAGTCAAAAGCCATTTCATGTTGACATCAAAATAAAACATTTGTTGGTCTTTTTGCATTAGTCTGAATGAAAATGCAAATTCACTTTTTGCAGCTAGGCGCTGCTTTAGGAGCTTTAAAAGCTCACAAACACTACTTTACAGTAAAGTTCCCCTATTATGGGTTATGAAAGGTTCATATTTTGTCCCAAACAACAGGTTGACATGCTTGCAAGGTCAAAAACACTTTCATTTTCTTATAATATGCATTATTTATTAGTCTTATTTGTTCAATGATTCCAAAACTATTTGTTCAACTATTGATTTTTCCAAACCCTTTCAGTTATTGGTTGATTTAATTAAAGCAGTGTTTGTAAGCTTTTAACACTTTGCAGGATGTTTTCATTCAGTTAGAAGAGAGGCACTTTAAATGAAATCGACCAATCACCGCTTCACTCATAAAAATAAAGGTGCTTCATATATGGTTCTTTAAAGAACTATCTCTTTCCTACCTTTTTATAAAGTCAACCATTAATTTGGGACTCCTAAAACCAAAATATGAACCTTTCACTAAAATAAAAGGTATTCAAAATATTGATTAAAAAAAGTCATAATCATAATACAATAATAAAAATTTAAATAATCAACCTGCAAACTAATAAAACCAATGAGAAACACACACGCACACACACAGACATTATGTTATAAATAAAACTTATACAAAATTGTTACAAATTATATTATATAAATTGTAAATAACATGCTATTGTTTATTTAAAACTGACCTAAATAAGATATTTCACATAAAACATGTTTACATATTGTTGACATGTGATAAAATAATTGAATTTATAAAAATGATAAAAATTGTATTTATTAAAATTACCCCTGTTTAAAAGTTGACATAAATTTTACGTGTTGTTACTTGAATGATTGACAGCTGTTTTTTTTTTTGTGATAGTTGTTCATCAGTCCCTTGTTTGTTCTGAGCAGTTAAACTGTTAAACTTCAGGATGTCTTTCTATTCATTTATATTTCAGTTAAATGTTTTACTTTGAGTTAAACAAGCATAAAATGTATCATTTTCATTAAAACTATATTTGATCAAATTGAGTTGACCCAACTCAAATTGAATCGCATTCATTTCTTTTTTATGAGTTGGGGCTACACATATTTATTGGATGGAAATCCTGCCTTAATTAAGTTGAGTTCATCCAATGAATCATTTTTTTTTAAATGTAGAAGATTCAAACAATCACTGATGCTTCAGGGGGTGAAAACTTTTGAACAGAATGGAGATGTGTAAATATTTCTCATATTTTTTTTTTTACTTAGTACTGCCCTTTAGAAGGCATAATAAGTCAAATTTACCCTGATCTTCAAATTCTTAGAGTTTTCACCCCCTGGTTCTTATTGGCAAAAACTATATGATACCAAAAATACAGCTGGTTCAAATGTATCCTATATGCAGAATGACATCTCTCACATCAAACTCTTTTTTGAACAGTTTGCGCCATTGTCCGCTGGAGGCGTTGGCTTTTCAGGCCCTTCCAATAACAGCCATCTTTAATGTACTCACCTCCTGACCTCCAGCATCTTTGCCGACTCACTCAAAATGATTCTTGCGGAGTGATGTTTGGGTGGGTGCGTGTATGTGAGTGTGTGTGGTGTTGTGGGTAGTTAATGTGAAAACAAAAGGCTATTGGTCAGCTGTTGAAAAAGTTAGTAGCCAGAGCCCTCCCTACTGAATATAAAGCAACTTTGAGGGGCGACCCATCAACAGAGTCTTCGGTCTGAGAACCCCTTACCAAATTACTAGACCAGACCTTTCATTGCATTCAGTCCACTTTAACACAACGTGGGAAAATGGGTAACATGGCATCAGAGATTGTTGCCTTCCTTCTAACCATATCCGGATGGATTCTGATCTCCTCTACACTCCCAACTGACTACTGGAAAGTGTCATCAGTGGACGGTACAGTCATCACAACAGCAACCTTTTGGTCCAATCTCTGGAAAACGTGCGTTACAGATTCAACTGGAGTCTCCAACTGCAAGGACTTTCCTTCTATGCTTGCACTGGATGGTATTTTATTGCTTTCTTTGAATTTTTTTTAAATTATTTAATGTTTTTGTGAGTAAATGATCTGAATGTGTGTGTGTGTGTGTGTGTGTATGTTTATGAAAATTGCTGGTCGTCCGTCAGTCCTTTTTCCTTCCTCCAGAGAGTGCAGATGTCTAATTGTTTGCAAAAGAGTAGCATGGTGTTGGATTGCCCTAATGCTGTTTTGGCAGAAGCTTCTACAATACAAACAATCTGAAGCCAAACCGATCACTTGACTATTTAAACAGGGAGTTTATTGTGCTAAAATTGTGCTTAATGCACGCTGACACCAGTTTAAGAATGCAATGATAAACCAAGTCTCTATTTTAATGCTAAAAAGAGATGCAGAAAGATTTAGCTTGTTTCAAACTCTATTTGCCCGACTTGTGAGCCCATTTACAACCTACATGAATGTGTATCTCAAGGCAAGTGTGAAAACAGGGTTTAACAACCTTGCATTGGCTTAATTATCTCTGAATGACTCACCCACAAACAGAACGAAGCTTTAGAGAAAACAGTGTTCCCTCAGGGTGCCGTGCAAAAGCAGGGAGTTAAACAGGTGATGCATTCAAATGATTTTAATGCATAATTGTCATGTTTGAAGCTGTGCATATTTGTGATAGTACCTCCTTGATGGCTAACCGAGTCATTTAAATGTGAAGTTTGTGATTTGTTTGCACAATGCAATTAGTTTTCTGCCAGATGAAAATTATTAGTCTGATCATTTAAATGCAATATCACAACATAACGCTGTCATAGGACATACAGTATTTACACTGCTGTTCAAAAGTTTTAGAACAGTAAGATATTTAATGGTTTTTAAAGATGTTTCTTCTGCTCATCAAGGCTGCATTTGTTAGATTAAAAATCCAGAAAAAAATGTAAAATTGTGAAATATTGTTTCAATTTAAAATAACTGTTCTATGTGAACATATTTTAAAATGTAATTTATTCCTGTGATACAAAGCATTATTACTCCAGTCGTCAGTGTCACTTTCAGAAATCATTCTAATCTGCTGATTTATTACTAGAATTCTCAATGTTGGAAACAGTTGTGCAGCCAAATATATTTTTCCCTATTTCTTCTCCTCAGGATTCTTTGATGAATAACAAGTAAACAACAATATAATTTTTTACCAAATATAAAACATTTCTTAAAATGTAAATCTATGATGTGACTTTGTTCATTGAATAGATCCTTTGTTAATAAAAGTATTAATTTCTTTCAAAGAAGAAAGAACAAAAATGTATTGATCCCAAACTTTTAAACAGTAGTGAAACAGTAAACTACTGTAACAGTAGTTCTGAACATTATTATCCATTTAAAATAAATACGGGTCTTTTTAACATTTATATGATCGAAGAATCCTAAAAAAAACTATTAAGCAGCTCAACTGTTTCCAACACTGATCATAAAACATCAGCAGATTAGAAAGATTTCTGAAAGGATCATGTGACACTGAAGACTGGAGTAATGATGCTTTGTATCACAGGAATAATTTGCATTTTAAAATATATTCACTAAGAAAACAATTATTTTAAATTGAAATACTATTTCACAACATTACAGTGTTTTCTGGATTTTTAA
>JAUMHP010000048.1:3326441-3336650 GCA_032361065.1 Enteromius trimaculatus | reverse complement strand
TCTCAAGGATGATCAGAAGAAATGGACAGCACCTGAGTTAAATATATGAGCGTCACAGCAAAGGGTCTGAATACTTAAGACCATGTGATATTTCAGCTTTTCTTTTTTAAGAAATCTGCAAAAATGTCAACAATTCTGTCAATATGGGGTGTGTACCTTAATGAGGGAAAAAAAATGAACTTTTTATGATTTTAGCAAATGGCTGCAATATAACAAAGAGTGAAAAATGTTTGGGGGTCTGAATACTTTCCGTACCCACTGTGTGTGCATTGCACAAAGGGTTCTGTTTAAATTCTGTTTGTATCTATTTATCTATCTATCTATAAATATATATATATATATACATATATATGTATAATTTTTTTTGTGTGAAAAGGGTTGAAAAGGGGTTCTTTATAGTTAACAAAAGTAATTTGAATCATTAAAATGTTCTTCATATTAAGAAATTATTCTTTTAAATACTGTTCACTGCAAGATTTTTTAAAGTAAACAACGTTTTTTTCTCAAAGACAGATATAATACATTCTTTGAATCTGTTCTATGTTCAGGATTTCTTCAGATCGTGAGGGCTCTGCTCATGTCTGGGATGGCTGTTGGAGTGCTGGCCTTCATCCTGAGTCTCGTGGGAATGGAATGCACTTACATCGGAGGAAAAGACAAAGAGAAGAACCGATCTGTGTTCACAGGAGGCATCTGTCACATAGCAAGTGGTAAATTTCTTCATAATATACAGTCAAACTTTTGTAAATTAGGCTTGCATGTGTGTTTTAATGTGTCTGTTCTTTAAGGTATGCTGGCTGCCTCTGGTTATGCAATTTATGCTCAGCATGTTTCTGCAGAATATTTCAACCCCAGATTTGATGGTCTGCAGTAAGTATATAAAAATGTATTTATTTTCTTTTTTCAATCGTGTAAATCATAGAAAATGTCCATAAAATAAAAAATATATATATTTCAATGTTCTAAGTATTTCAAATACTGTAATATATCTCATAATTAATTAATTATAGACTAACAGTCAAACATACATCAATGTTTCAGATTTGACTTGGGAACTCCCTTGTTCCTTGGATGGACCGGCTGTGCTTTTCAGATCAGTGGAGGGATTTTCTTCCTAGTGTCAGTCTGCAAGAGCTGGTCTCTGACACACAGCAGGTAAGAGTGCAACGTCGCAGTCATGGAAGCATTCTGGCTATACTTTAGTTAAATACACTTTGTTCTTTTACACTGGCTCTGCGTTTTTATGGAACCCAAAAGAGGAATTTTGAAGAAACTTTGCAGTTCTATGCCACTGAAAGATAAGCCCAAAATTCAAATGCAAGAACCTTAATCTTGCACTTTGGAACCCATTTTCAAAAGCTGACATGTTTATTAACAGCCAAAATGCATTAAAAAGTTAACTTTTTTAGTAGAAAACTGTCATGTAAACACCAAACATACATTTGGAAAATGTCTTTATGTTTACGATTTATGTAAAACCTACATCTTAAAGTCATTAATTACTCGCTCCAAACCCATAAGACCTTTTTTAATCTTCGGAACACTCATTAAGATATTTTTGATGATATCAGAGAGCCATCCAACTCTCCATAGACAGCAATCCATCTGTGATATCAGTGGATCAACTTTAGTTTAGTTTCATCAAAAATATCTTAATTTTCTTAAATTAATTACAGAATTTTGATGTGAACTTACTATCTGGGTTGATTTATGGTAGTTTGGTGTGGACTGCCTTGTTGTATGGAGAAGAGATAGGGAAGATGACTTGGTGTGAGTGACATATACTTCTTGAAATGTTTGTCCTCAGTGTACCAGTGCTCAACGTTCCTGTGGTGGAGAGCAATGTCTTGCGTTCCTCTCACACAAATGTTTCCATAATATCTGAACTCTCCACAAAATCCAATGCCTCAAACGTATCTGAGCTCTCCTCAAAGTCTGAAACAACAGCTCTGTCAAATGCCCTATCAAAGAGTCCACATATCTCGAGAACCAGACGTCCCTCAAGAGCCAGACGCTCTGATAAATCAAGAGGCTCTATCAAATCAGACGTGTCACGATCAGTGAGCTCCTCACGGTCCTCAAGGATCAGCAGATCACATTTCAACAGCAAGAGAGTTCCTTCTCCATCTGGTGGCACTACACGTCAATTCATCAAGAACTCCTACCTCTGAAAGACTAACTGAATCTATGGTCTGGAAATGACTTCTAACCACAGTTACACAAGACTATGATGTTCACTGTAGTGCTCTATAAATCACTCTTTCATTTGCTCAACCCTACACCGGACAACTGAACAGTGTTCCTACAAATCCCAAGAAACTCAAGAAACTCTGGATTTTTGTAACATGAACTGAGTCATTAATTGATGGTTTCATGCTTTGAGAGATTGAATCATAATTACAGAAAACATTACTGACATGACATGTGATGTGTGTGCTTTGTCAGATCTTTTTTTCTTCGTGACTTAATTCTATTTGATTTAATAAAACAATATATGTGTCCTAAATCTTTTAAATTTAACACTACATATTTGTCTGTATTGTGAGTGTCAAGGAGTGACAATGAATCTGATAATAACATGAACTTTGTGGTCTGAAATGTTATTTGAAAATGTTGTTGTATATAGTATATCATATTAACTGCTCCATTAATGTTTAAAGCAGAAAATGCTTCTTTCTTTATCTTATTATATCATGTTTTGTTGATAATATTGTTATTTCAATCAACAATCATTGTTTAACATGTTCAGACTGAGCCAACAGACCCTTTAACAGAATAAATTGAATATTAACAAAATGTATGGGTCTCTGAAAAAAATGTAATTTTCCTGAAAATGGATTTATTAAGCTTTGGAAAAGAGCTCTTCATTTATTATAAATTAATTACGTAATAACGTCTTGTATACATTTAACAAAACAAAACAAAACACTTTTCAACCCTGGAATTAGCAGAGTTGTGAATTACTGACCTGATGGATTTAAATGTTTACATTTCTTTATATATATATATATATATATATATATATAAAGAGAGAGAGAGAGAGTGGTGGAAATGACCAAAATTCACTGGGGGGACTCTATGTTGGGGGTCTGTGGGGTGTTTAATTAAATACATTGGATGACTTTGCGGGACACTTTATAATCTAAAATTACATTTATTTACAATTTATTTAATATTTTCTCAAAACCTTCTTGTACATAAAGATAAGCACCTGCAATTCCGGCCAAATTAAAGACATGTTTTACACATCTGGGTGTCAAGCGTATGAGTTTCTGGAGTTTTGGCGTTGAAATTTGGTCCCATTGTTGCCAAATATATAGATTTCCATCATACCATGCTGGCTTTTGAACTGAACCCTGAACATGCTGGAAGGTATTCTACTATGTGTCCCTAGGTTAACACATTTTGTTGACCCTAGAACAACATTTTAATGCAGAAATATAGTCTTGACCATGTCTCTACACCTAAACTTACCCTTACCCATGAGTAATGCCTAAAATCAGAGGAAAGGATAGATGACTGACACTTCTGCATCAAACACTGAGTGTAACCATACACTTCACAAAAACTGCAACAAGCTTTGATCATCGTCATTTGGCAATTATCTTCCATTCTTCTCCTCACCTCTTCACTTCTGAAGGTCTGTCAGGTTGGATGGATTTCTTCAGAATGGTTTAATTGTGTTCAAGCTAAAAGACATTCACATTGTTGTCTTGCTGTGTTCTTAGGGTAATTTTTGGTTGGACGGTAAATCTTCAGCCCGTTAAGACTAAGTATTTTGGTCCATTGAGGTTGTCCTCTACTCTGACGAGTCATTGCCTCGTGTCTAGGTTTTTGGTCAATTGGTGTATGACATTATCCGAGAAAATTGGCATGTATGGTCTCTCTTCTGGTACCAGCACACTTTACTTTTGGGATGCTCTGCAGGTGATGAGCAGAGCTGGTTTCCTATAAACATGATGCTAAGAATTAAGCTTAATCAAACCAGAGGATCTTGTTTCTCAGGGTCTGAAAGCCCTTTAAGTGTCTTTTGCTTGTTTGTTTTCATTTGCCTTAACTGATGAGAGGGTTGAGTTTAGCCTGGCTTCCGCGACTATTAAGCTCATAGGAGCTTAGTCTGGGGCGGGGAGAGCTCGTTTCTCATTGGTTCCCATTTTTTTGGGAGCTGAAATGCTCTAAAACGGCAGCTTGACCAAACTAACAGGCCCAGGCTAGGCTAGGTTGAGTTTAGTTTGTTGGAGTGTTGCAGCTACGTTTGTGCTTAGAGCTCAACTTGAGTAACCAACAGCTTCATGGTCCACACACTAACCAAAGCCCTTCTCCATCAGTTGATCAGTTTCTCCAGATGGCCAGCTCCAGGAGTCCTGGTTGTTTCAGACATCTTCCATTATGGACAATGGAGGCTACATGCTTCTGTGAACCTTCAATGCAGCAGATATTTTTCTGAACTCTTTCCAAAATGTGTGCTTTGATGCAATCCTGTCTTTGAGCTCTACAGGTGGTTCTTTTGACCTCAGGGCTTGGTCTTTGCTCTAATTTGCTTCTTTTTATCTGTTATATCTTTTTTTCTAAAAAAGGTTTATTTATTTATTTTTTTAACCTTAAATAAATTTGAAATGATGTTATTTGCTTTGTCATTATGGTGTACGGAGTGTAGATTTAAAAAAAAAAACACTTCCAACTTTCACTTGCTTTATCTCCATTTCTGCAAGTATCTCAAACGTTGCTGAATATTGTTTATACATAAACAGAATGAGTTTCACTGTTTGTTGCGCTCTACTGCAACCATTATCTATAACTTACACCGTATATGCCATATGAGCCTTCATAGAAGATAAATGCCAGATTTAATAAGAACATACTTCACCATATGACGATATTATATCTAATAAACAGTTGATGTTCTTCCAAAGACAACACAAGTCCTGCACAATTGCATTTTTTTTAGGCCATCGCTGAAACCCTGAATCTTTTTTACTTTCTGAACTATCAGACTTAATATTTCCGTCGGAAAACTGATTTAGCAAATTAAAACCTCCCATCTTTTACACATATTGTTTTATTTTACATTTATAACTTATTGAACGCACTTGTCAGTGATGTCCTGAAAAAGGTCATGTCATATGTCTTCAGAGACTTCACCTGGTGACCCTGGTTGTCAGATTCGGAGATCGGACAAACCTCATGGAACGTGAAACTGCTTATGAGGTAAAACCATGTCGTTTTACCAGTTTGAAGCTGCAATATGCCAAAGAAAGCACTGTGGATGCAGATACCAAGACGAGAAACTGTCCTCTAAGGACACACACCACCATGTAATTTTATTCCATGTTGGCTTGAAATCTCACAGCAGTTCAGAAACTCTCTTCCCTTAGAACTTCTGGTTAAGATGAGGCAGCGGACAGTGGTGATGTACGTGGAGATCGGTTGCTTTTTGACGTGTTTAAGTGGCTGGATTTTGATCTGTTCGACTCTGGCCACCGAGTACTGGACCTTCTCAGAGATCAGCTCTGTGGTTCTGACCACCGGTAATTACTATTCCAACCTCTGGATGGACTGTGCCTCAGACACCACAGGAGTATCTGCCTGTAAATATTTCCCCTCCATGATGGACCTGCCTGGTAAGGAATCGCTGTTAAAACTGAGATGCTGTGTCATTATATGAAGAAAAAGAATAAAGGTTCACATGTGGTGTGTAAGGCAAAACACATTTTAAGTGAAGCTTTACTTTTGCTTTTTAAAGGAATAGTTGACCCAACAATGAAATTTCTGTCATGATTTACTCATCCTCCCGTAGTTCTGCTGAACACAAAGTGAGATATGTTGAAGAAAGTTTTTAACCAGGCTGTTTTGGGTCACCACTGACTTCCACAGTAAAAAAGTCAATGGTGACCCAAAATAGCCTGGTTACAAACTTTCGTCCAAATATCTTCTTTTGTGTTCAGCAGAACACAGAAATTCATACAGGTGTGGAACTACCCGAGGGTAAATAATGACAGAATTTTCATTTTTGGGTCAATTATTCCTTTAATAAGCAAGTTTTGCCTTACACACTACATGTGAACCTTTATCATTTTTTTGAATATCTAAATCTAAA
This sequence comes from Enteromius trimaculatus, assembly GCA_032361065.1. Lineage (NCBI taxonomy): Eukaryota > Metazoa > Chordata > Actinopteri > Cypriniformes > Cyprinidae > Enteromius > Enteromius trimaculatus. The sequence goes on along the minus strand of JAUMHP010000048.1, from coordinate 3,330,553 downwards.
ATTATGCTTTTCACTTCACTTCACTTTAGATACTGTTGACAAGTTTGGGGGCAGCAAGATTTTCTTAAAGAAATAAACCGCAAAAGTGACAGTAAAGGCATTCATATTGTTTAGATTTCTATTTCATATAAATTTCTTTTTCACTAAATTTTCTATTGATCAAAGAATTCTAAAAAAGTATCAAGGTTTCCACAAAAATAATGTTTTCTTATCAAACGCTTGATATCACAAAATGCTGCCTAGGTGATGCATTTACTTTTTAATTACATGCATTAATTATTTAATTAAGATATTAAATTAGGAGATTACAGAAGTTGGTTTCCACCACAAAATTAAAACAACTACAGAAAAAAATTTGTAGTATCCAGAAAATAATGATTTGAGATAAAGTCACAATAACATTTTTGTATTTTTTTTCTTTTACATTTTTTGTGCTTTTTTTTTCTTTGGTGAAAATGGTCTTCCATAGGAAATGCTTTTCACTTCTCTGTCTCTCTCTCTGGTTTGTTAGTTTTCCTCCATGTGTGCAGGGCCCTGGCTGTCGTCTCTGTGATCTTTGGCTTCTGGGGGGCTGTTCTTGCCCTCATTGGGATGAAATGTACCAAAATCGGAGGTTCTGAGCTCGCCAACTCCAGAGTGACATTCGCTGCAGCATTAACGTACATGACATCAGGTACAAATCTTCATGAACCTTTTTTAAACAGCATAAATTGAGAATCATGAACTGATGTGTTGCTGTGTCTGATTTTCACAGGTTTTTGTGGTATGATAGTGTACTCGTGGTGGGGAAATAAAGTGCGTTCAGACTTTGTGGATCCATATTACGCTGAACAGAAGTATGTAACTATGATATATTGCAAAGTAGTTATGCGTTTATAATTATTTCAGTAATAATAACTACTAGTGTCACCTAGAGAAATGCTAAAAAAAAAAATTCAAATAAAATTCGCAAGTCACGCTTCAAACTGCTATTGGTTGAGCTGGAAGAGATTGATGCATCAGAGCAGTCTGCTCTCAATGTTTTGGTAGAGCCCGGAAGACTTTACTGTTTCAGGAGATGGGATACCTAGTAGTCAAAGATTAACTGGGCAAAGAGAATGTATTTTTAGATACACCTCAAGGGTTTTTATTTTCCTCAGGTTTGAGCTCGGTGCAGCTGTCTTCATCGGCTGGGGAGGTTCGTGTCTGGTTATATGTGGAAGTGCAGTCATGTGCTGCTTCTCTGCGAGAAAGTCATTCCCACGAAGGTCTGGCCTATTGCACTATTATTAATCAATGTTAAACAGCTCCGATGCATTTTTAAAGTATTCTTGGATGAATATATGTGACCCTGGACCACAAAACCAGTAACTTTTTTAAAACTGACATTCATTATCTGAAAGCTAAATAAATAAGCTTTCCATTAATATATGTGGTTTAGACAATATTTGGATGAGATACAACTACTTGAATAGGGTGCAAACTGAGAAAATCGCCTTTAAAGTTGTCCTAAAGAAGCAAAGCATATTACTAATCAAAAATTCAGTTTTGATATATTTACAGTCCGAAATATGATCTTTACTTAATGTCTTAATTATTTTTGGTATAAAAGATATAGAATGTATTGCTATAAATATACCCCAGCGACCTAAGATGTGGTCCAGGGTCACATATACATTTCTTTGAAGGGAAAATACGTTCATAAAATCACAATTCGTCAGTGTAGTACATCCTAGCTGAATTTCTGAGTATTAGTGATTAGTAATGTGTTTGTATTTCCTCAGTTTTACCAAGAATCTCAGGAGACACCCAACCTACATGACAGCACGCACCAGAAGGACGTACATACTGCCGGGCTCTTCCAGACGCACAACAATCTTCATCCCTCCTTCACACCAGTCGTACAGAGTGAACAGAGAAAACAGACAGAGTAGAGGGAGGAGAGGAACTCAAGAAAGCCAGCTTCCAAGAACCGTCAGGCCCCTCATACACTCGGCCGTGTAACCCTGTGTTTAAAGAGACCGCACTAATACAAAATTTCAAAGCTTGTCGTCTCTATCCATTATGATACAGCAGGAAGTCTTGTCACAGCACTTATAGTTGCTCTGTAATTGTTTAGATTGCTTCCATTCTAAAAATATTGTAAAAATGATGTAAAAGCTTGAACAAAGAAACAAAGAATCTTTGAAGTGTTTGAAAAGTGAATTTAATAAATCAGTGTTTTACACATTACATACACTATCATAAAAATATGAGGCAATCATTTTAAAGTGCAACATCCCTTGGCTGCTCCTTAGTATTAGGTGTACTTGTATCTTTATATTTCATATAAAGTACCTTTAACACTGTTAATATCAAACCGTTTTTGCATTTTGCACTGCTGTCCCTGAATGATCACTAAGCCTGAGCTACAAAATATACTGGATATTACAATTGTAAGATATATTAACTGAGGATGTTTTGGTATTGCTCTGCATTTTATTATATCTCATCTGAATCGTCCCAGTCGCTGACGGACACTAAACTGCTCTTGAGAGTGCTGCCGGTTCCTGCGTCTGTGAGGCCTAAGAAACAAAAGAAAGAAATCACAATCACAGCCAGTCTTTATACTGAAATCTAATTTGTAATATTAATGTATTAAGTCAATTATTTAAAAAAAATATTTGTATGATAATGATTAAGATAAAACTATTATTAATTAAATTATTAAATAAAAAAAAAGGAATCAGAGATATTTTGAGTTAATAATGAATGCTGTGTACCTGGCTTCTGTCCTTTGCCCGTCGATGAGCCCCACACACTCGTGCTGGTGTCCAGACTCTTGTCCAGGCTCTTCCTGATGGGTACGGGACATTGGCTGGGTTTGCTTAGGGCAGGCACATCTTCCAGAGAGGAGATATCCCAGTCATCATCTTCATCATCTGTGTACTGAAAGCAGCAGGGCAGAACAACCCATTATAAATCTAATGTAGAGATTCATGTAGACTAATGTAGACTAACTCATCTCAGCAATAACAAAAGCAAAAATCAAATATATTAAAAAACCATAGGGAATTATAGCAAATTCACAAATCTGGGGTCAGTACACATTTTTGAAGTCTACTGAGCTCGTATATATTTTAATTAAAAATACATTAAAAACAGGGATTTTGTCAAATATTATTGCAATTTAAATTATGTTTTCTATTTTAATATATTTTAAAGTTCAATTGTTTCCTTTGATGGAAAAGCTGAATTTCAGCATCCATTAATGTGTTATTTTAGTAGATCCTATTACGATTTTTATTAATTGTATGAATTAGTTATACTTTTATATTTTCTGTTTTCATTTAAATTTTAATTAAACTTTTAGTCATTTTTATCAACTTTTTCAGTGTCTATACAGTTTTGAATTATTTTCATTTCAGTTTTAGTTATTTAGTACATCAAGTTGAGAAATGCTGCCTTGTGAGCTAGCTAAAATAAAACAACTTTAAGTTTTTATATTTAATTAGCAGCATTTATTGTCCTTCAATTTTTATGGTTTTTAGTTTTAAAATAACTATATACTATAACCTTGCTTTACTACAGCCTTCAGTGATCCTTTGAAATCATCAATAATCTACTTCCTGTGCAAAAAACATTTATTAAATTAAGAATGAAAAATAGCATTTTTTATATTATAAATAGTTTAATATTTTAAATGTCTTTGCTGTTACTTTTGAGCAATTTTATGCATCCTTGTTGAATAAAAACAAAGGGTTGGAGCAGCAATAGAAGGATATGCTGTTCATATCAAAGAGTTAATGCACATACAATACATATCCTTCCACTGCAGCTGACATAGAAGAGAGTGCACGCTATGTGCGGACATCCAAAATGATGATGTTATGGTGCCTGTTTGTTGAATAAAGTCATTATTTTTGTTTTGTTTCTGTACAAAATGTTTTTCGTGTAGCTTCATAACATTACGCTTGAATAGGGGTGCAACGACTAGTCGACAGCAAAATTCGTCGACAACTAATTTAGTTTTGTAAATCACATAGCTCGGATTCAGCGCGAACTAACATGGCGGCACCATGTCATGAATAAAAAAATAGCACGGTTTTTGTGTTATTTGTGTCAAAGGGGGAATATTTTGGGTGATTGAATAC
>JAUMHP010000048.1:3305911-3317965 GCA_032361065.1 Enteromius trimaculatus | reverse complement strand
ACGCCAAATTTGCTTTATTCATTTACGCCGCATTTGCCTTATTCTTTACTAATGAGTAAGCGCGAACTCGTGAAATGGGTGTATGATGTATCAGTGTGTCCAATGGTGTTACAGCAAAATAAAAACAACATAAATAAAAAAAAATAAAACATAAAATAAAAAAACATTGAAGATGCGTAGTCCACTTTTTTTTCTGCACAGTCCAATTGCATATTTCCAACCCATATATTACATTTGTAAGATTGTATAATGGTACTATTCATTGTACTGGTTTGTATTAATGCTGATTTTATTTTAATAATAAAAAAATAGGATAATTTATATATATATATATAAAAGAGGATCATAATAACACATTTTGTTACACATTATATTTATATTGTATAGCATTTGTTGAACTGCTTTTTAAATGTGATATATGTAAGTAAACAACTGAGAATCATTACAAAAATTTAAATTATGGGCAGAAATGTCACTATAATATCACAATGCAAAACAATCATATTGTTACTAAAAATAGGCCTCAATGCATTTATGCAAAATGCAACTTACTTTTCAGTTTTTGGTAACCACTTCATTGGTCACAGTTAAAAACACTTGAAGTAAACCGTAAACCATGAGCAGCACTTTCATTTCGATTCTACTATCAGGCACCTGTGCTTTTCCTAGCAACCACATGAAACACCAGGCTTTGCCTTGGCAACAGCTGGCTGCAATCAGGACTGACAGTTCCACAATTGCAAATGAGCAAACAGCGGATATAACTGTGGTGCAAAGACCGAACTGTTTCTAAAAGCAATCCAGCATATGGTTTTATTTCATTGATGAGATGAGTGGGAGGAGATGATGGGCTTGATGGGGGATGGGTGCTTTGATTTGTTTCCTACACTTAAGGCTCTTTTATAAGAGGAGTACAAGTCACCGTCACCAGCTGACGCCATCTGCTCCATTCTCCAAATCCTGAATGCCATGTCCAAAAAACACAGCGTCTAGTGATTAGCTAATCCTGTCCCGGCCTGCAGTCCTGATTATGGACTTAAAAGTGTTGACATCACTTCATTTGGAATGAATACTCGATCACATACATTTACTAAAGGCACATACTGCACTTGTAATGGCACAGTAAATACTGTTAAAGATGCCATGAAGTAAAAATTTAGTCGACAATGTTAGCTTTAATGTCATCTGTATACAAAAATGCTCCTAAAATGTAACTTTTAAACAGATATTCCCATTAAAAACCTATAAATACTGCTATTGTATTCATTCATATTCTGAATTTTTTATCTTAGTTTAAGTTTTAATAATTTTGTTATGTGCTTTTGTAATTTATATTTGTTTTTAGATTTTAGATAAAATATCTTTATTTAGATTTAATTGAATTTTTTGTCATTTTAGTTCTAACAGTGTCTTAATTAGAAATGCCCTTGAAACTAACAGAAACATCTACTAACATTATAAGTATTTTATTTCTATTAGTCGCAAGGGCATTTATAATTTCCATTTTAGTTATGCGTATCACCTAATCTAACGTTATTTCAGCTTCATCTCATTTAAAAAATTCCTTTTTAAATAAATAATGATTTTAAGAACACCTAACACTGATCAGAGCATAGTATGTGAATTGGGATTCAGCCTTAATGTTGTTCCGTCGCACCATCAAATGTGAGAAAAGCACATGTTACACTCACCGGGGTCAATGAACTGAGACAGAGGTGTTATGGAGTCTGGGCTTGAGGGGGGAGGTGACAGCGACCATGAAAATGCTAATACAGACATTCACACTCCACCACGGGGTTGTACAGACCTTATGGTAATTGGCACCGATCCCCGAGCTGAACATGGCTTGCTGAGAGGCTATGATCTTCTTCCTCTGCTTCAGTTCCTCCTTCAGCGTCTTGGCCTCCTGGGTTTTTTTCTGCAGCTGGACATTGAGCTGCTCCCTCTCGCGCGCCTCTCCCTGAAGCCTCTCCTCGGCCGCCTGCAGGCTGATGCTGAGGCAGTCCTGGGAGTGCAGCAGGTACTCCACGGTTAGCTGGGCCAGCCGGAAAAGCTTAATCAGAGCCGCGTCCACAGGGCTCTGACAGCGCTGGCAGCGCTCGCCCTCCACGCTGCAGAACGTCACCTCCGTGATGTGCTCCTGTAGAGTGTGGAAGTCCAATTCGGAAGCCACCCGGTCTACATCCACGGCGTTGATTCGACGCCAGTCTACATTCTCACGCCGGGCTCTGAACTTGAAGGGCGGGGGAATGGCCGTGGCTCCGGAGGACGTAAGCGGTCCGGACATGGTGGATGCGGCCGGTCTGCTCAGGCTGCCGGATGAGGGCTGACTCTGAGGAGAGCTCAAGAGAGACGGGATCCCAGCTGAAGAATGGGTTCCCGGGGGATCTGAGGGGTACGGGTAGTAAACGTTGTCATAAAATGGCTGCAGGGGGAAACAAAGAGCTAGTTGAATTCTTCACACACACAAAAAAGAAAAAAAAACAGACTTGTATTCTATCAATACACCAGCTCATTTCCTAAGGTCAGGCGTAAAAACGATCCTGATTGATTCCACCACTGCAAGCTAATCGCTCCCAGCTAACAGCAACAACACAGCAGGTCAACATGACTATGAGCCTTAATTAAACAGGTTCAATGCGAGAATATATCGTCGATTTATAATAAATTCCACCTTATTTCGCTGAGTCGTGGTGTCGCTCGTCTCCTTACCATCTTGCTGTTTTTGTGAAGTCTTGATGAATGATCGGAGCGGCGAGCGGCACAGCAGTATCAAGGCGTCTTGTGCGTTTCTATGGAAACAAGAGCGCGTGTCCCAGTTTGCACAGCACACACTGCACGAGAGGAGGAAAAGCACGTTCACGTTAAAGGTCGTTTACGTTCTACCTGTCATTTGTTACTCAAGACAGAACGTTTTTATCGCGTATTATTTCATAATCATTTTTATTTACCTTGAACAGCTTTCTTCTTCTAAAGTACTAGGCTAATAATCAGATTACAGTCAAATCATTACTGCATTATCCCAAAATAATTACTTAACATATAAGGCATGTTTCTTCCTGACTACGTTTGAAGAAGTGAAGAAGAAGTTTGAAGGAGTTTAATGTGCATATGCTTGCCTTACATTTTAATGTTTGCTTTAGCTCATGATTTTGATTTAGCTATATAAATACTTTACAGAAAAGGAAACGCATTTCTGCATAGTGAACAAACTATTATTGACTATTACAATTTTTATGCACATGGGCAAAATAAAATGCAGTGAAACAAATACCATGCCCCATATACTAACGCTTTAGAATAAAACTCTGTATACATATTTCCAATTTACAACATTAAATTTATTTCTTAAAATGATGAAACATTTGTAGGTTTAATGTCACAATGCAAAAAAAAATAAAATCTTAAAATCCTTTAGGTAAATATCTATGTTTTTGTGATTTAAAGCATTGCCTTAGTAGAAAAAAAAAATAGATATGTATGCATTTTCCTTTTTTCTTGGGAGGAAAATGTGGCCTGTATGTTCTTGAAAGATTCACTTTCATGAGATGTGACCACTTCCTTACACATACTGAACTCTTGACGTCTCTGTCTAGTCTAGAGCATTTCAACAGTCTTCTTCTCAGATTACTGGCCCTTCAAAACATCTCAAGTTGGGACAAGCTCAGTTACGAACAAAAGGGGGACTCGTGCACGAGAAAGGCACAGAAAGTTTGGTTAAAGAAAAAGTCTCAATTTCAATTCAGCAGAACGAAGTGAGGGATAAATATAACATAAAGTTCGTTTTCGGCCATTTTCACGGCAAACCAAAGAGTTTTGGCGACTCACACATCGGCCGCTGAGTAACGGGAAGGACAGATGCAATGGCTCTTACCTCTCGGCGCAGAAGTTTTAGCAAAGAATCCATGCAGAGTTAACTCAAAACCCGGCCATCCGAGAATCCACTTCAGTCCTGCGCTGCGACTCAAACAAAAATATACGCGGCTGTGGTGAACCTTTAACAAAAGCAGAAACAAGCCCGACAAAATGATTCCCCCAAAAGTGTGAGATCCAGAGCGCCGTGACGTCACAGCGCATTCCTGGCGCGAGCCTCGTCTCATCTCCGGGGCTCGAGGAGGGGGAAGGGCGGGCGAAGATTTGCAGGAGTCCCGAAGGGAGCATCAGCACACAGGCCCCAAAACAGAGCTGGGTGGATTATAATTACTAATTGTAAAAATTAAATAATTACAAATTACATGACAAAAAATGTAGTTTATAACATTACGCATTTAATTCTGTTAAAGACTAGGCTACTTCTTTTAGATTACTTTTGACCTATCTTATTGCTGAGACCATGATTTGAGTAATCTAATATAATCTTGTAGCATACTGATATAAAAATACAAAGATTAAGAAACAACATTCCATTTGCTGTCATGAACAATAATGAAGTGCTTTAAATATTATATTACATAAAGGTTTCCCATACTGGGTTTATAAAGGAATTTATTTTTTTAGAAAAGCCAATATTTAATTAAACAATAAAAATGTTAAATTAAAACAAATTTTAAAGTTAATAAAAATAAACACTAAACAATGAAATTATTTGTTTATCTGTGTTTACCATGAATATGTGTCAAATGTCAAACTTCATTATTAAAATATTAAATAAAAATATACTATAGGTGACAAATCAGACAAAAACAAAGTGAATTTCTGCATTTTAATGTGTTTGAAAGACAAACGCCTTCCGAAGTATTACATGGTAAAATAAGAGATAGTTAAAATAAAACTGAATGTGTTTATCACACAGGAAACATGATTTCTGAAACCTCAACTTTTATTGGTAACTGGTTTTCTTTTGTACAATATTATACATGATATTTAGAAATACACTTGAACTTTGTTAATACCTGATTATTTACAAAATAATAAGAAAACTATAATAGAACTTTCCAAACCGAATGAAAATAAAAAGAGAATTCATGGCAGGAGAATAGAACCTGACAGGACTGAAATAAAGAGCTACAGGTTTGCTTTTGTACAGTAAGCTTACAATTTAGAAATTATTTTACATTTTGATAATATTTGTGGGTTTTATCAAACAGAATGGAATGTTTAAAGTGAGAAAAAACAACAGCTATTACAATAGTAAATCACAGGATATAAAATGTCATTAATGTCATCCTCATTACATTATTATTATTGTTACATTAAAATTATGTGTGTGAAAAAAATGCACAACGCAACAGAAATGAGCATGCTATCAGTGAATTAATGTTTGTAAATATGTAACTCATTTATTTTATGCATTTTGACTAGCCTAGATATGATATTATATATGGACTATGGTTAACGTAAGAGTATAATGTAAAATATAAAGTACAGTATACACCCCATCACCAATACAGTGAGTGTTTCTTAGTGAATAACGCCATCTAGTGGTATTTATAAGAATATAAGCACTCAAATGATCTCGGTTGTCATGTGATAGAGCTTCCTTTGATGTTCTCAACATTTTAATATTTCCATATGCTCCCCATTAGTCTGGCAGAGGCTGTTATATATAATTCTAGTATTAACAGTGGAAAGCAGAGATACTGTGATTTACACCAGGGTGCAAATAGAATAGAATACTGAAGAGTGCATGCTGCTTTCTTTATCAGCAGGGAGCAAATAGCTTCTACATTTTCAATATAGCTCCAGAAACGTTTAGTCTTAATAGACCCGAATCATGAAACAATGAGACTATTGCTTGAGATTGTGCAATTTCAAATAGATAGCACAGAGATAGCCTTTGGTAATGATGTGTGTGTGTGTGTGTGTGTGTGTGTGATGATTTGGATATCTTGTGGTCGCTCAATGAAATCGCAACCAATGCTTGCCTCATAATAATTGTAAATGCTTCATTGAAATGATAGCCCAATAGGATTAAACCAAGATTTATGTAATGTGTAAACTCATTTATTTTCCAAATGTTTCATATGTCACAAAATGGTGAATTTGTGAAAAATTCTTAACATTAGAAAGACGCAACAAATGCCTTTCCCCAAAGATGTTTTATAGTAATGTCTTTGGTAACAGAGGAGCATTCTGTACATTTTTATTCCTAAGGTAACATGTAACATAACAAAGAATAAAGCTTTAGTTTACAGCATGTTAATTTCTGCATTGTAAGAAATATAAGTTCAGGAAAGAATATGATTTAACATTGATCAATAGTATATTATCCATAGTATATATCTTGATTAATATATACAGTAAAAAAACATTCTGCTGAGGCTACTAATAGCGTTTCTATATACATTGGGTTACACAGCTGAGTCTATGGGGGGCAGGCTGGGTCTGACAGACCTTAAAGACTGGCTTTCTTGTGTTCCTGTCCTCCCTCCACTCGCTCTGGTTCCTCTGCTCTCGCTGTACGAGTGTGAAGGAGGGATGAAGACTGTTGTGGGTCTGGAAGAGCCCGGCAGTATGTACGTTCGTCTGGTGCGTGCTGTCATGTAGGTTGGGGGTTTTCTGAGTTGTTTATTGAACCTGAGTGGAGGGCAACAGAGTTATCAATGTAACTGCATATTCATTACCTTTATTCGCCTTATCTCCATATAGATGTATAAAGCACAATGGACCATACCTTTTTGGGAATGACTCTCTCCAAGAGAAAAAGCACATAACTGCACTGCCACATAAAAGAAGACAGGATCCTCCCCAGCCGATGAACAGAGCTGCACCGAGCTCAAACCTGAGAAACAAAGTCATTCTTTTTTTTTTAACCAAGCAAGCCTTTAAAGCCTGTTAGTATCATGGTGTTATTACACATAAAAAGAACAATAACACTCAAAGACAAGCACTTATAATTATTACAATTCGACACACAGTAAGACAAACACAGAAATCATTATTACGTACTTTAAGTCTAAAAAATATGGATCCACAAATTCTGAGCGTGTCTTTTCTCCCCACCAGGAGTACACTATCATACCGCTAAACCCTGCAAAACAGACAGCAGCACATCACTTTCCTCAACCTTCCTCAAGTTATGCTTTGTGTAGAAATGCTTGTGAAAAATTTGTGTACCTGATGTCATGTACGTTAATGCTGCAGCGAATGTCACTCTGGAGTTGGCGAGCTCAGAACCTCCGATTTTGGTACATTTCATCCCAATGAGGGCAAGAACAGCCCCCCAGAAGCCAAAGATCACAGAGACGACAGCCAGGGCCCTGCACACATGGAGGAAAACTAACAAACCAGAGAGAGATACAGTTAATGATCCTGCAATAATCATGAAATAATGCCGGATTTTTCCTCACCAGGCAGGTCCAACATGGAGGGGAAGTATTTACAGTCAGATACTCCTGTGGTGTCTGAGACACAGTCCATCCAGAGGTTGGAATAGTAATCACCGGCGGTGAGAACCACAGATGCACTTTCTGAGACGACCCAGTACTCGGTGGCCAGAGTGGAACAGTTCAAAACCCAGCCACACAGACAGGACACAAAGCAACCGATCTCCATGTACATTACCACCGTTCGCTGCCCCATGCTGCCTGCTTAATGAGCAGAGAAATGTGTGTGTAGAGGGAAAAAAACTAACAAATAATTATGGACAGAGTGGAGCATGTACTGCTTAGAGGCTATAGTGAAATAAGGTACAAATGTGATGTTTGTCTCCTCCTGCTTTGGTAGGAGCTTAAAACTGGTAAAACTACATGGCTTTACCTCATCAGCAGTTTTTAAAATTCTCAGAGGGTACTCCCATGCTATCCCAGATTCCAAGTCTTTCTAAGAAAATTGTTTAAAAAAACCTCTAATGCAGTATAACATCACATATGATGTAATGATCTAAAACAAATTAGAGTGAAAATAAACCCAAAACCTATAATGAAAGCCTAAAACCTAATGTAATGATAAATTGAAATAAAAACAAATATTTGAAAAGGAAATGAAAAGTGTAAATTCTATTACATATTTCAAATACATGTGTCATTAGCGCTGCCACTCAATACCATGTGCCCTTACTTCAATATTGTATGTTGTATTGCTTTCTTGTTGTATGTATAATTGTATTTATTCAAATTTTTACTTTTTAATTCTTGTGCATTTTTAACACTCTCTTTGTATTTAAATGTTTATCTGCTATCCAGCAAGGGTTTGAGAGTAACGTAATTTCAATTCTCTGTATGTCCTGTACATGTGGCAGAATTGACAATAAAGTTGACTTTGACTATGAAAAACAACCAGATGAATATAATAATAATAATATTTCAGTATTGTTGGCAATATATTATTCATTAATATTTTGAAATCATTATTTATTACAATGATATATTATTATTAACAATAAGAACATTTACTGCTACTACTTTCTCCGTTTACTGCCTTGTAATAAAAAATACTAATTAACAACCTTTTGACCCAGTTTGCGCTGAAGGGTATATTTCTCATTGTGCTTGTCATGATCTGATTGTACAGGTTGTCTTGTTTTTGAAATATAATCTCTGACAGAACATCAGCTGGCTACCGGGTATGAAGTCTCCTGGGAAAACTGGGAGTCCATTGTAATTAAGATACTGATCTAACATACAAAGGTTCATGTGTCATGAAAAGTGTGCACTGTTTTGTATAAACAACATTCTGCTATTTTCAGTGCTACCAGCATAAAATGAGAAAACCAAGATAACATGGTCTCTGCAGCATCTTCTACATTGCTTTTTTTCTTCTTTGGAATGAAATAGGTCGTGGTTTGGCTGGTTATTTTGGCCTAGTTGGTAAGCTTCAACTGGAAAATGATGTAACAGTGCAGCATCTGGCTAAAAAAAATTTTCATATTGTACTCTGTAATGTTACAATTACATTGACCATAGCCGGACCTACTTCTCTCTGTTTATGTCTATGATGAATCATGCAGGTATGGGGCCAGCAGCGGTACCTACCAGAACCAGTCTAAATAGTCCGAATATACCCTTGCAGGATGCAGGACAAGCCAAAAACACATTTTGGAAAATGGATTTAGTACATAAACACTGCAAGACTGCAGCTTTACACTCTGACCAGCTTGTTTTCAGTGCTCAAGCAAATTAAGTAAGTGAATCGGGTAATCTGGGATACCTAAGCTTCAGTGTGTTTACAAAATTTTGTCAACAGGACATTTCTTATAATATTAGCATGGATATCATGTGACTTCATGGGGGTGGTTCCACAGAAAGGGGCAGAGCACTTGTCAATCAAGAAGGTAAAGCAAGGACTATAGAATACCCAAGACGTGTCACTCCTATAGTTATGAATTAGGGAAAAGGAAATGCTTAACATGGCTGATCAATCACAGGAAGCCCCGCCTTCTGAATAAAATAGCCAATCTCTGATTTGTAAAGTCAGCGCATCACCGCATCTGCCATTAGAAGTTCCGGTTGCTATAAAACATTGAGTAATTTGAGACGTGCGTCTAGGACCGTGCACTGCGCATGTGCACTGACTGAACACGCCTGAGAAATAAGCAGTAAGCTTTTTATAACGCTATTTGAGCTAAAGAAACAACATTTATTACACAGTTGTTGTCAGATTTCATTGGTGATTTCAAATATGAAATTCAGCTTAGTGAACAGGTTTGGAGAATTTGTAGTTTGACCAGAGATAGCTGCACTTGGATGCCCGAGAGGCGTTTCAAAGATGGCCGCCGAGTGACATAACTTGTCTTAAAGCAACCTTAAAGAGACTTTGTCAGACATATGATTCTTACTAGATTAATCTTAAATACATAAAATCGGCCATGAATAAGACAGTTATTCCATTGTTGTCAAATTATGTTTGGGATCTATTCAAGCAAATTTTTTATGTATTAAAGTTTATGGGTTTTTTCACTTGTTTCCCAGACAGGAATTAGATTAATTTAGAACATTTAAGTAGTGTTTAGAAACATGCCTTACAACAAAAAGCATTAGGCCTACCTATGAGCATTTTAAGACCAAACAATGGAAGTAATGTAGGCTATTTTAAGATATGTCAGTGCAAGCTTTTCCTAGTTTAGACATCTCTAACATTTACTTTAATCTAGGACTAGTCTTAAACCCTGAGTTTTAGCACTGAATTAACACTGATTTATCGCTTATAACCATTTATTGATATTTTGTTTAACACGTTTTCCGGCATCCCTCCACCCCAACTCCACACTTTTAATCCATTTCTCATCCCATGCTTGGGATAGGAACAGTTCTCCGGGTTTGGGCAATATTAGTGCCTCGGAGCCATCACCCGGGACAGCACGCCAAAATATGCGTAATATTTTGCGTAATCAGATTATATGTGAGGGTGAACTCGTCTTCTTTATTCTGTTTGACAGATCTTAAAATCCGCTAGATGGCGCATTTCTGCTTCAGTTTTCGAACATGGATTCTCACCATTGTACTGTTGTCTCCTCTTTGTGAGCAAACACGTAAGTGTTATAAAACCTTTTCATTTAGTGTATACTCATTTAAATAACATGTTTCCCTTTACTAGGTTAAGCGCATTTGTGTCGTGAGATGTGACTGTGATCTAATTACTGTAATTTCTTTCATTAATGTGCTACATTTTAATTAATAAATAGGAAAAGTAAAAATGATACTTTAGTCTACGCTTACATTCGTTTCTCTGTTGCTTTAGATACCAACATTTATTTTAGTAGAAAAAGCATTACTGCGTGTTATTAAAAAAATGCACACACATCAGAGGAGGTCAAACTAAGAGCAGTCATGTATCAGTCACCCTTTATTACTACCCTGTCAAGTCAGTAATGACGATTAAGATACTGGCAGAATTTTAAATGGCCCACATATCAATACTGACATGAATCCCTCTTAATAAGTTACACAAGAAACATACTGTGTGCTTTCACTGTGGGATTCCTGCATATCACAATAAAGAAGGCCCACAATAATGAGATAATGTTCATTCACATAGCCAGAGATGACAATTATTGTGAGTTTGATGGCACACATCACTTCCTACAATAATCAGTTTATTAAACCCTTTATTTAGAATAAATAATAGCATTAAAGGGTTAGTTCAGCCCAAAATGAGCTCTTTATATACCGATACCCTTTATAGATAGTAACACAACGGAAATGTTCCCAGATCTAGAAACGTAATAAAAACATTGGTAAAACAATCCATGTGACATCAGTGGCTCATTCTTCTCCCCTGTGTCACGTCTTCTGCTTTTTCATTTTGTGGTAAACTAACCCTTAAAAACATGCAAAGACCTACTGACCTTTACTTACAGATCAAGGTGAGGTCATGATGTCAGTGCATGAAATGCAAGGAAGAGATTGTTACTTTCATTTGTTCTGAATCTTCTATTGTGGAAACCCTGTAATTTACATTTCGCCCTGGCAGAAGTTCAGGAGTACTGCTCCTGGAGCTGCTCCAGCCAGCTAAAGTGTTCCCATTAAAACCAAACAGACATCAGTGGCCAACCATCATTTCTCAAACGGCTCTTCCCGTTTTCCCTTCCTGGAATACTCAATTATCTGGCCCTTATTTAATAAAATACAGCTTTAAAATGATCAATCTCAATGTGAAGCTGCCCATATTCCTCCCCAGCACTCCAAACCCTGTTACACTGACATTTACGCACCATTTACTCACAGCACATGCTGCTCCTCAGCCACATTTAGAACCATTTCCTCTTTAAAGGCTTGGAAAACCTTCTTCTGAAGCAAATTTTGTAGAAAAGAAACATTGTCCATTATCTTTATTGTGATGGCGGGATAAATCAAACTCAGTGAGGGAATCATGATGGTGGAGTCAGTAAAGAAACTATAATTAGTCTGATCTTACTGTCTTCATTCTTTCATGGATCAACTCAGGGATCAAGACCCATTTCATTTTCAGTCTATTCTGAGACTTCTGAGGCCCTTTACTGAAATTCAAGGTGAAGAAGGCAAGAAGACATGCAGAAACAGGCACAAACCATTACACACATATAAAAAACAGTTTCTGTGCAAAAGAGCAGTTTGTAGTGAAGGAGCTTCATTTGGAGGAAAGAAATGCTTCAGTAGCTGCATCACATCACCTGTGTGCTCTGACAGCTACACACAC
>JAUMHP010000048.1:3277646-3291591 GCA_032361065.1 Enteromius trimaculatus | reverse complement strand
TTTACAGTTAACTACCGTAATTTCTAATAATAAACAGTAATGTGATGTTAATATACCAACCTATTAAAGTAGTAAAATCTATTTTGTACCTTTGAAATACATGGATGAAGGTGGTGATGAGAAGGTCACATGATGAGCTCAACACAAGTAGCTTTGATATAGTAACATAGAAGGTATAGTAACATAGAAGGTGCTCAGGGTCATTCACACAGACTAAACACCATCATGGTAAGAATTATTAAACTCAAATGTGCAATAAACATTCATTTAACAACATTACATGTAACGTACAACTCTAATAAACATAACTGATCCAAAAAAACTAAGAAGAAACATAGTTATTTCAAAGAAAAAACATCAAATTCAAACAAAATGTAAAATGCAATGCATTCTGGGTTTTTACCGTAGCATTTTCACTGTTTTTTTATCGTTAAAATCGCAGTCATTTTTACAGTGTATACGTAGAAAGGTGCATAGACATGAAAATATTAGATTTTCTGTTGCTGATCTGTTAAATTTAAGTTGTCACTATTTGTTATTCATCACCATAGCACTAAAGCTATATGTGCTGGCAAATGATAAATCTTTATTTTTTTGTCAGTGCTTTGCAATATTTTTGCTAGTGTCATGATTTTGGATACTTCACTGTGTGTGTCTAAAAATGATCCACATCTGTGACTATCAGCTCCCTGCTGAGGGCCATTCTGAGTCATGCAGTCTTGAATATGCGTGTGACTGAGTGCGAGACAGCTGTAAATATGTTGCACAAGTGCTTATGTCAAACTAAGCTAAAAAAGAATGGAACGTCTACTGTATGATGTTACTCAAATAAGATTTAAAGAGACAGTCCGCCCAAAATGAAGATTTTGTCACCATTTGCTTAATGAATGTAAGTCAGTGGGTTCAGTAAGACAGATTGATTTCGATGGCGAGGGCCAGTCAGCTTTTGTCTATTTGTGCTATAAAACACACACCTCGTATAGCATGTGTTTGCAGCCACATGAATATTCCTTCTCATTACCCTCCTCGTCTCAGCCGGCCTCGCAGAGCTTCTTCAAGCATGTTTATGATCCTCCTCTTTACCACAGAACATAAATCGATACTCTCAGCTGAGTCAGAGGTGTTGATCCACTGCACAGGGCTTGTACACTCTATCATTATAATGTTATTACGGGCAAGAATAGTCAAACTGCTGCTTTATTGGCTGTATGCACCCTGTTAAGATGTGTTAAAAAATTGCAAAGACAACAGAAAACAGCTTTCTGGTAGGTTTGGGCTAATTAATTGTTCATTAGTTTGACAAAACAGTCCAAGTGTGATGCAAAACCGCTGCTACGCTTTTAAAAAATAAGGTTGGTATCTGCACACTCCAAAAGTAAAGGCCATCGGAGGTTCTTTGAAGAGCCTTTAACATCCATGGAACTTTTCTATTGCACACAAGGTTCTTTATAGTGGAAAGAAAGTGGTTCTTCTAAGGCATCACTGCAAAAAACCCTTTTGAGACATTCATCGTTAAGAGTCTGTGGTTTCATTTTAGCATACATTGAAACTTTATATAGAAAAACATTTTTTGGTTCTTTTGTGGAATAGTTCTTCTCTGGCATTTTAGACCTGTTGGAAACTTTATTTCAGGAGTGTAAAGAAACGTGGATGCATAAATGTTGCAATGCATGATGCAGAAGGCAGTGGAACACTGTGTGTATTGCATCGCAGCATCTCACTTTTCTGCAGGCAACAATGGATGTGGTTTCATTTACACGATCGTGTTACGTTGAGAGGTCTATGGCAGACAATAGTGAAAAAAATCCCATCTGCTGCCACGATTCAGGATATTAATCCCCTCCCCGCACACACACGCCGAATCTCTCATCTTCTAAATCCTCCGTTCGTTCGTGATGCCTCGTCAAGCAGGCACTCCAGCGTTCAAGCAGATAAAGGCAAAATGAGATGTGATAGACCAAGAGAGATGGCTCTGAGATCTAACTTAAGACACATTAATAGCTTTTATTGGGCACTTTGTGAAGACAAGTGCTTCTGCAGTGCACATCCCCTATAATCATGTCTTATTGCTTTGGCATTTGAGATATTGTGTTATAAGTAAAGATGCAGAACTGTGGAAAACGTGTTTATGTGTGCATAGAAGAAAATATCATGTGTAATGAGTGTTTGTGTGTGTGTGTGTGTGTATATACATAAGGCAGCATAAGGCATCAGGCATGTTTGGAAATGGAGCACTACAGGCATTACATTAGCAATGCATGAAGGAGTGCAGCATGTCCTATGTGCAGCGATAGAATAACCATCCTTTATATAGACTGCTTGGCATTCTCACAATAGATGCGTGTTCTGTTGGTGTCCCTCATTAGTCTAGCTGCTTCTGGGGTATTTAGAAAGCTTGCAGCATTGTCAATTTCTGCTGTTTATTTATTATTTATTTATGACTCCCTGAATATCCATAAGGAAGCAGTGGGAATACCGCAATGAGAGCTTTGACCAGAACGCAACAAAGAAAGGGAACTTAAAGTGATAGTCCATCCCAATAATTCATTGATTACTCGTCCTTATGTTGTTCTAAACGTGTTTCTTTCTTCTGTGGTTTCCCATTGACTGCCAATATATATGTTTGGACATTTGTCTGATAAAAATTGTGATTAAAAATGTGATTTTTAAAATCCCATGTTTGCAATGCTTTTTTGTTGCTGCCCAATTTGGACAACATTTTGTGATAATCAGTTGTAAATATCAATACGATCTGTATGGCTATAAAATAAGTAATAATAGTGCTGTCAAATGATTAATCGCCATTAATCACATACAAAATAAAAGTTTTTGTTGACATAATATTTGTGTTTGCACTGTCTATATTTATAATGTAAATATAAATACACACATGCATGTATATATTTATGAAAATAAATTATATTTGTATAATATATTTATATAAAATAAATTATATTAAATATATACATTTAAATACATGTAAATATTTTAAAAACCTTTTATTATGGATGCGATTTATCGCAATTAATCATTTGACAGCACTAGTATCTAATATATACAGTATACATATATAGTGTGTGTGCATGTATTTAGTCAATTTATAGCTTTTTCAAATGGATAATTTCAAAACAATTTCAGTTTTATTTTGATAAATGCTGCTATGTTATGTTATGCTCATTGTTGTTTTGGAGCCCATTGACTTCCATTGTTTGGGTAAAGGGATGCAGTTTTTTACATTCTTAAAATATCCTCTTTTGTATACGCAGAACAAAGGAGGTCAGATCTGGAACTACATGATTGTGAATTTATTATGAACAAATTGTAATTTTTGGATGAGCTATCCCTTAAAGTTATATGAAGCACAAATATAGGGTTGGCCTGTTTATTTTAAGTGAATGTATGCCACTCATCTCTCTCTCTCTCCACCCCCTTCCTTCCATTTGTGCAGATAAATCCCATTCTACATATCAAACTTGTGTTTAAGCCCTTGTTGCCGTCAGACACTAATCAGAGAGACATCAGTCGCTTCCAGCAAGGTATTCTTGAGATGCTTGTAATCTTCGGATTCCTTCAGGAAGATTAGTGTATGCAAGAGCGGCAATCTCATCATCTGAGTAAGAGATTACCGTCCAGATTTATGCAAAAGTCTCTGTCTTAATACCAGTTGTGTGTCCTCCCGCTGCTCTGGGGATCGCTGCCATCAGCTCTAGTGGGTTTCTTCATAATGTGTTTTTTATGTCGTGCCCTTTCGCTCCTTGAGAATTCAGAACATGAAGGATTTTTTTTTTCTTTTTATGAAAATCAGGCTGATGATACTCATCCCTGGCACCAGCATTCGTAGCTGCAGTATTCAAGTCCGGTCTCAAGACATTTTTCTATCGTCTCGGTATTGTCTTTGGACTCGTTGGTGTTTGCACTCTGACTTGTCTCGGACTTGGTCATTGGACTTGCCAAATGTTCTCTTTGGACTCGGCCGAGTACAACAATATTTGTTTCTCCTTTAAAACAAAACCACACTCGCCTGTCATGCCTAAAACACATAGAAAAACGCTAGGCGTGGCGATTTTTATATCTTTGCAAAGCAACTAGTACTGTACCAGCCTGTGCTCTATGCTTGCGCTCCTGTGGTGTCTGCCATTGTTAAGCAACCATGACGTTTCAGCAAAGGATAAATGGATTTCCAGCACTTAAGATCCCTTGCAGTAGCTCTGCTACTAAATTTATTTGAAAAATACAGCTTTCTTGTACAGCTATGATCAGCTGTTTTTCCATCTCAGCTGAGCTGTCATTGTTGTTATGGTAAAGGATAAAGCTGATTGGTTGGTTCTTGTCCCATGACCCCCGGTACACTTGCCGTTCTGAAAAGTTTCATTAAAAAATTAAATATTCTGCCACGAGAACGTGAAGCGTGCGAGTTCAAACGCAAAAAGGGTTTATTGGGCTCAGGGTCAGGCAGACAAAGTCGATCACCGGCAATCAGAATCAGTGGAGGCAAAGGCAATAGCATAAACGAAAACAAAGAAATGGTCAAATACCAGTAATCAGGGTCCTTAGGGAGAGGCAGAGAGAATATCCAGGAATAGGTAGTAATCGGCAACAGGTAACCCAAAGATACAAGATACACAGAGAACGAAAACACGAATGAGTACACAAGGTTGATGGCAATACGCATAAACAATGATCCGTGACAAACACTCAAACATAGGGAGGCTTTATACACTGAAAACTAGGTCAGGGGGTGGAGACTTGCAATGATGCACCATGACAACTGACGAGCGGGGGCGGATACATGAATTCATTGATAAGAGTCCATAGGTGAAAACAGACACAAACACATACACAGTTCGTGGAGAGCAGGGGCCTGTTTCAGAAAGGAGGTTCAAACAACTTGGAGTTTAAACTTGAACTCTGAGTTGATCAACCCAGAGATTAAAAACTCAGAGTAAGATCAATCAACTCTGAGTAGACTAACTAGTAGACTAAGAGTTAAGCGTGTCTCAAAAGCCATTATCAATGGAGCGCAGATATTACGAATCACCATGGCAACATCTGAAAAAAGAGGTTGGCATTTTTTTGATGTGCCCATGCAAAGTTACAGCAAATATGAGCACATATTTAAGTATAATAAAAAACAAGTAATGTAATGTATGACGTTTATTGACTTTTTCACAATCTAGTTACAGTACATGTCCCTGCTGAAGGTCAGTGAGATGATTTGAAGCTAATATTAATATTATTTATTAATATTATTATAAGCTAATGTTATTTTTTGCAGTAATATCAAAGGTAAAACTTAAAACTATGTTATTGAATCTAATTGTAATTGATATGTGGGGGCAATCCTGCAGGTATTAAAAGAACATGGCAGCAGCTGAAAATGAAATGTAAAAATATAATTCAGGTAAGGTTTGAGCATGTCAAGTTTTTTTTGTTTTGTTTTTTTAAATACATACAGTGCATACAGTGGCCTTACTTCCACATCCCCGATACAGAAAGCTTCCATTAGCAAAGAAATGGCCACGATTGGCGATGTTGTAAGAACGGATTAGATTATGGATATGTAACTTAATTGATGGCAAAGAAAAACTGGAACGCTCAAACAAAAATGTAACGTTATGGGGTGTAACGGTGGTTGCCTAAAACAATTATTTAACTTGTTATTTAAGCAAAAAATTGTAATATTTCGATGGATACGGGAAGCGAACACGGGTCACCTGTGTGCTGATGCTGTATTCAAACCACTAGACCACGTTTCAACATATGAATCAGCACCCAAACTTTACTTCACTTAAAGATGGAACTTGAGCCCAAAAAAGAAAAGAAAACCCCACAATTGGTTATTAATGTTCAGGCGCTAGACAAGTATCAACTTATATCCTCGATAGCTCAAGCACACATTACCACCGTTACAAGGAAAAAAAGACAAAAAGATCCTTTCTGGGTCTCAAAATCTTTGCCCGATGTAAATGTAATTCTCTTCAAATTAATACAACCTCCTCATCTATGGGATCCTCCAAAAAAAAGGACAAGCAATTCTCGTAACTTTCTTGTCTGTTTGTGTCCGAAATGTGGGAATTGAATGACTAAGGCTACGGCGAGAAATACCGCTTTGTCTTTAAAAAAGGGGAGGAGACCGACAGAAACTCTGAGTTTAGAGATTAAAACCTGCTCCCGACCAGGTTAGGTTCACAGAGTAAGTTACCACGGTAATAGTTACCTCTCTTTCAGAAAAAGGCTTGAGTTACCCTGCTTTCTCGGGTTTGACAAACCTGCCTTTTTGAAACGGAAAACCCAGAGTTTCCCTTATCTCAGGCTTAACTAACTTAACTTAACTTTTCACTTAACCTCCTTTCTGAAACAGGCCCCTGGAGTGCCATCCAGAGCAATGCTGGCTCATCCAGCTGATTGTTACAGTAACGCTGCATTTTTGTGCGCATACCCAGTAGTGCCAAAACATATCCATTCTTTCTTTCTTTTTATTATTATTATTATTATACATTCAATCAAATTCAAATACAATTCCAAATTTCAAATGCTAGGGGAAGATATAAACAATTTCATAGGAAAACATTGAAAAGCTTGTACAGAAAGGCAAAAATTTACTCAATATAAAGTTTCATTTTTAAATGTTATAAAACATGGATTTTTTTTCCTGAGAATTTACATTTATGAATATGAAATTTGACCATAAAAATAAAAAAGGGCTCCAGGATCTAGTTTGGAGAACCCTGCTTTTTGATCATTACAAATAATAATGCAAAATGATTTTCTTGCAATAAGAAATATGCTGTATCTTACATATATTATCAATAGTTAAGTATGTGGTCTTGGAAGAGGGAGTTGGACTTGTAAACCACAGGTTGCGGGTTCAAGTTCCAGGTCCGGTAGTGATTGTGGGTGAGGATACCATGACTGAGGTGAGACCCTTGAGCAAGGCACCATTCCGTGTGTGTGGTTGTTCACTTCTCACCGCTGTGTGTGTGCACTTGGATGGGTTAAATGCAGAGCACAAATTCCTAGTATGGGAAACTATACCTGGCCAAATGTTACTTATTTTCTTTTCCTTTTTCTATTCCCACAGACCTTCTTTTGTTGTTGTTGAGCTGTTTGGAGGTGCTCCCGGGCAACATCCTTTTTTCCAGGTTGTACAGGAAATCTGGCACTTCCAAACTGTCTGACCTTTGCTCTTAGGGATGGGAATCGAAGTGTTTCAATTCCTTGGAATTGCAAACGATTCCCTTAACGATTCCAGTGGGCACGAATGACGTCATCATGCGCGTAGCTTATGCTCAGTCAATAGTGAGCATGGCGCCTAAGTGGAACAAACGCTCAAAAGTCTGGTTGTATTTCACCAAAAAGATGAAAATAGGGCAACTTGCAATACTTGCAGCGTAGATATTTCCTCAAAGGGAGGAAATACCACTAACACGCTAAAACATTTGCGTACACAGCATGCAATAACAATAAAAGAATGTTGCGTTTTCGATCCGGAGCGGACTAACAGTTCTCAACCCAGCAGCGGCAGCAGCAGCAACAATGTTAGCACGTCCTCGGCTAATAAAACTGATTAACTAAAAAACACTGCCATCAAATTAGCTGTGCAAAACTTGCTGTTAGTAATGGTTAAGGTTAAATAAATGCCTTCTCATGCATTACATTTAAATGACCATCACGAGGGACAGAGTCTGGCTGGCTCAGAGTCAGAGTAGAATTGCCTCAAAATAATTTGTTGTATTTTGTTAATTTTACAGAAGAATATTTATTTTATTATTTAATAAATGTTTTCAGTGGTGATGCTTATCAACAATTTGTTGTCCCTTTTCTTCCAAATGAGAATCGATAAGGGACTCGATAAAGAATCGAATCGTTAAGCAGAATCGAAAATGGAATTGGAATCGTAAAAATCTTATCAATTCCCATCCCTATTTGCTCTGCCATACCTGACCACGGATCCTGAGTTTGTTAAACCTCTCTGCTAAGCATAAGTCTATTTGTTGTGAATCCAGTAACTGTATGCGGGGAGCTACGATACTCTGATGTAAGGAGAGGAAGATGCTCATCCCAGTTTTTCTGATTCTGGTCCACATACTGTAGCATCAAATCTTCTGAAGGAGCGTTCGATTGAATCTCTCTGCTTGCCCATTGGAGGCAGGACGGTAGGGAGTTTGTCCTCGTTTTTGTGATCTGCAAAAATCTACAAACATTTCTGAATAACAAACTTTCAAAATTCCGACCCTGGTCTGTATGCAGTTCAAGTGGTGCACCATTGCCACCCCTGCTTGGTAATTTTAAAGCTTGGCTCTCTTGGTTGGCCCAACAACTTTGCAGGCACTGCAGTGTCCACCTATGCCATACCAGTGGAAACTTTGACTTTAGTCGCTCTACAGTCTTTCCTTCTCCCAAATGGCCAGATTAACACTTCTGTTTGCATCAAGGCAGTAGGGAGGGACAGAGTCCTTCAGGCCTTTCCAAATGATAAAAGAGAACACCTTGACGAAGTTCAAGTTGTGACCAACACAGCCAGTATTTCCATACTGCTGGACTTTTCAATGCAACGTCCTCTTTTGTCAGGAGAACTCCCGTCTTTTTCCACTATTGCAGGAAAGAAAGACCAGGATCGACTCTGCTCTTGTTCTAGCTTTTCTTTTGAGAGAGCTTCCAGCCAGTTCACACATAAGGTTTCAAACAACTCTGCAGCTGCCCTGTTGTCACCATGTGCACTTGGGCTGTTGCTAACACGTTCCTCTGTTGCGCACTCAATGCTCCTTACTGCAAGTGGAACCACATCATCCACGTCTTCTTCAAACCTCTCCCAGTGATCATGTGTTTGAATGATGTTTCCAGCTCTGTGCTCTATGTCAGAATCGTACTGGCACAGCTCTTCCAGCCAGCAAGCAAGCTGTCTCTCGGGATGTTTGAACGGGAACAACCAGGTGAGGCTGTTGTGATCTGTGCGTAGAAGGAACTTCTTTCCAAGCAGGTAGTGTAGAAATTGTTGGGTGTAGAAAACATCAGCTAGCAACTTCCGTCTCGTTACACAGTATCTCCTCTGCGCTGGTGTGAGGTGGGTGCTTGCATATGTGATAACAGTTACACAGTCCAAGAAAAGCCCTCAGCTCATTTACACTTGTGGGTGGGTTCCACATCGCTAATCAAAGATGGGTTGGGCCGTGTACTTTCAACACTGACCACATGGCCTAGGAAATTAACTTCTTCTTTAAGCAGGTGATGGCTTTAGTTTTAATCCATGGCTGAAATACAGCTTCAAGTCGATCAAGGCTCTCATTGACCCCTTTGCCCAGGATGATGTCATCTAAGTAAATCAGAAGAGTTTCCCACTGAAGTCCTCTAAGAACAAGCTCCATTGCCCTGTGGGAAGTGCTTGGAGCATTGCACAATCTCAAAGGCTAACGAGGGGACATGGCGAGTAATGAAGGCTGTCTTTGCTCTGTCCATTTCATCTACTGCAATTTGCCATTAGCCTGGAGATCTAGGGTGGAGAAGATACAAGCTCCACCAAGTACATCAAGGCATTATTCAATTTTGGGAAGAGGATAGGCATCCTTGGCTGTTCAGCTGTTGACGCAGCCATAGTCGGCACACCAACGAACACCTCCATCTTTTTTACGAACTAACACCACATGTGATGCCCATTCTGAGGCCCATTCTTTTCCCCCCTGTTTGTAATCCATAAAGCCCTCATCATGTTTCCACTAAGAGACCCAAACAGGCCCCTTTTGGTAAAGTGGTTTTATTGCTAGAAAGATTACAAAGCCTCACAATCACTCTATGCTCCATACTTGTGACAACACTCCCTGAGGCCACAGTTTGTGTGATCAGGTAGGGTTCCAAGACGGCACAGACACCAGGCTTTGGATTGTCAACTTCACCCCAGACTAGACATTCACTTTCTGGTGGTAACATTGTCTCTGTCTCTAGGACCACTTAAGCAACAAGATAATCCGTTTCATCACCCCCTTAGCGGGTACTAGTTCTTCTGCAATAAACACCCAAAAAAGGGATCATGCTCTCTTTACTACAGTATATAATAAGCTGAGCAACAGTAACGTCTTGCCGTGCGGAGTAAGGAACGTAGGAGAATCAGGATAAGGCAATGTCTTTTTAATTCAGACGCTGGAGTTACAGACTTCGTAGCATGCACAATATAAGACTGAATAACATTAATACACGGACAGGAGTAAACTGAAACAGACTGGTATAAGTACACAGAGGGCTAATGAACTAAACAGAACACAGGTGAAGAACACAGGTGGGGATTAATCAAATAATAATCATTACTAACACAGGAAGGACCAAATAAGGGCATAGACTAAATAAACACAATGAGACATGACTAAAACAAAACTAAGACTAGACAGACACGTAACAGCAACATTTCTTTAAAATTACTTTATTTAATTCAGAAATAAATTAAAAGTTGCATTTTGTGTCTTTAAAAAAAAGAATTGCAAAGTAAGAATTGTAAGAAAGAAAGAGTTTATACTGTATCTTGCAAATAGTTAGCAAATCTGAGAAGAAAGAAATCAGACCTGCATGAAACAGACTTGCGAGAAACAAAGTCCATTGTGAAGTATAAACAACATTTTGAAATATAATTACTATTTAAAATACTGTTTCTGTTTTAATATGCAATTCATTTTATGAATTTTCAGCTTCATTACTCAACACTTCAGTGTCACTTGTTCCTTTAGAAAGTATTCTAATATGCTGATTTGGTGTTCAAAATTCTTTGATAAACAGATTTAGAATAAAATACTGAGTAAATGTATATATATTTTTTTAATTACAAAAAAATTACACCAAATTTTAAATAGTGGTATATAAACAGGGAAAAACTGCTGATTATGTACAGTAAGAATGTAGAGATACAGTATAAACATATTACACATTGCTGTCCTGCAAGAATAATTCACATAGCACAGCGACCTCACTTTGTCTCAGCTATACTCATTATCATTCACAAAATGTCAAGGGAAAAAGAGCCTTTTTCATTATGCGAAAACAGAGCTGGGAATTTATGATCTATTTTATTTCAATGACCGGACACAAATATCATCAGACCAGTCTGAGCGATTGTGCCTCTATCACATGTGGCAATAAAATAACGCTGGCCCGGTGGCTCAGAGTACCTTTAAACACTTCAGGACGGATCATATATTATAAACTTTGAGACACACTGTGAGGTGGCCACCAATCAACTTAAGAGCCGATGCAGAGAGATATGCAGCACATTGCGATTGATGCCAGAGGTGTGTTGAATCTGCTCCAAGAGCCTTTGGGGTTTGGTGCTGGAGCTCTTAAATGCTATCTAGTTTCTAGTCCTTATGCAAAGTCAGGAACAGATTTATGCATGAACACACTGCACACTTTCGCTCAAACACACACACACACACACACAATGTCGCTGCCTTTGTTAAATTCTCCTTTTACTCCATTTCCAGTCTTGCATCCCCTGGGGTTTCCAGCGTCTTCCAAGAATAGACTACGCTCTGGTCTGGGATCAGCAGTGAGGCACACTGTACGGGCTGCAGTGAAACTGATATGTGTGTACTAGCTAGTCTCTAAAACCTATGGGTCGCTCTTACATTCTTTTACACACACACACAGGTGGCTCAATTTGCTAGAAGTTGTTTTTTACAAAAAAAATGCCACAGTACAAATAATTAATCCATATTTGTCTCATTTTATAGTAAAAATATTCAAATGTCTTTAAAGGGTTACTCCACCCCAAAATGTAAATTTTGTCATTGATTACTCACCCTCATTCCAAACCCGTAAGACGTTCGTTCACCTTTCGGAACACAAATGAAGATATTTTAGATGAGCTTTCTGATGCTGCATAGGCTTTAAGAACCTTTCTGTTTCACCAAATGTTTTTTGGGAAAGTCCTTCTGATTATAAAAGGGTAATTAAGAGATGGTACTTTAAAGAACCGTTGACTGAATGGTTCTTTGTGGAATCAGAAATGGTTCTTCTGCATCGCAGTAACGAACCTTATAAGCACCTTTATTTTTAAGAGTGTATGATTTGCCGTCTATAACACTAGTTCCCAGCGTCAGTGCCAGACGGAGCAGGAATCTCTGAGTGAGGCTTTGGCTCAGGCTTGTTTTTCTAATAGTATCACAGATCAAATTGGGCAGCAGTAAGAGTGTCAGCATCTTTGTGCAGCTTTTATAGTTGAGTGTCAGTCGGGAACCCAGTGCCAACCGGTTGGCATCAGCCATGAGAAATCACTTCCTTTACAGACCTCTGTATCAGAGAGACAAAAAGACATGGGTTTCTATGTGTGTAGGTGGACAGGAGACAGACGGAGTGTGTGAGGGAGAACCTGATTGTGTGAGAATACATGTTTTGTACTGTTTCTGCAGCTGTATGTCGTTTAAAAAAAAAAAAAAAACATTAAGGATGGTTAAGTTGATGCAAACTTCACTCACTGGCTTGTTAAAGGGATCATATAATTTCCTTTGAATGTACTTTGAAACTTAAAGTGCCCCTACTATGGATTTTTGAAAATGAGATTTCATGCAGTCTGTAACACAACTCTAACGAATACATCTGGCAAAGTTTTAAACCTGAAAGTACACCGTGTATTAAGTTATTGTCTCTCAAAAGAAAAAGTCAACTCTGATTCATTGAAACGAGTCATTTTTTTAAAATGAGTCCCAAGATGTTTCATGTTGACGTCAAAATGAAACATTTGCATATTGCCCACACATTTATTGGTCTTTTCGTGTTTGTCTGAATGAAAGTCGCAAAAAATTTATTTGCATTTGAGCGGTTAAAGCTCACAAACACTGTTTTAAATGAAATCTACAAATCACTGGGAAAAATAAATAATTGAACAAATAGTTTGGGAATCGTTGAACAAAAAAGATCAAAATAAATGCATATTATAAGAAAATTAAAGTGTTTTTTGACATTGCATGCATTGCAACCTGTTGTTTAGGACTCACAAAAACAAAATAGAAACTTTTCACAACCCATAAAAGGGGCATTTTAAAATGTCTTCCACACTCTGAATTTGAATAAAAATAATAAATATTTATTATATGAAGAATTATGTGATGAAATCGTTATATATTTCAAATAATATGCAAATTTGCAAATTTGCATATTAGAGTAATTTCTGATCATGTGACACTGATTAGTGGAGTATTGAAGCTGAAAATCTTTGCATCACAGCAATAATTTACATTTTAAAATATGTCCAAATCAAAAAACATTCTTTTAAATTGTAATGATATTTCACAATTTATTCACACTTTACAATGCTGGATACACTGTAAAAAAAAATTTAATAAACAAATACTCACCCTTGTGAAAAATAAATATACTTAAATGTCTTTAAATTACATTTATTTCATGCTCAGTATTTTTATAATTATGTACTAAAATGCCATGCAAAAGTATCCTAAACTAAAATTGGAACAGCTAATTTTGTTATTAATGCAGTTTACCTGTGCAGAAGCACTGCTGAAGTTCAATTTAAAGACATGCTTAGTATATTTGATTGTGCTAAAGTGGAACTATTGCAAGTATGCTGTAGTTACACTTTAAATATTTTGCATTTAAAGGGCATTATTACACAATCCTCATTAAAAGTGACATAAAGACACATTTTAGGCTTATTAATAAAGAAATATGCATTGTGCGCAAGTAATAATCCAAATAAAGTTTAATTAACGTTTTTATTTTAGTAGGTGTCGAGTTATCTGGCCGTAAATATGTTAAAAGATTTGAACTATACACTCTTAGAAATAGAGGTGCAAAAGCGGTCACTGGAGTGGTACCTTTTCAAAAGCTATATGCTTGTACCTAATGGGGCAGTTTCCCGAACAGTTTAAGACTGGTCCTAGATTAAAATAAATGTTAAGAGCTGTCTAAACTGGAAAAAGCTTGCACTGAGATATCTTAAAATACATTA
>JAUMHP010000048.1:3244993-3262822 GCA_032361065.1 Enteromius trimaculatus | reverse complement strand
GTGTGTGTAGCTGTCAGAGCACACAGGTGATGTGATGCAGCTACTGAAGCATTTCTTTCCTCCAAATGAAGCTCCTTAACTACTCTTTTCCAAAGAAATGTTTTGTATGTTTCTGCAGGTCTTCTTGTCATCTTAACCAACTTTATGGTACCTTGAATTTCAGTAAAGTGTCTCAGAAGCCTCATAATAAAATAACAATGACGTTTTTCTTGATCCCTGCATGATCCATTAAGACAGTACAGTATAAGATCAGACTAATTATAGTTTCTTCCCTGACTCCACCATCCTGATTCCCTCCTTCTCATCCTGCCATCACAAAAAACATAAAGTTTCTTTGAATGAAGACAATGTTTCTTTTCTAAAAAATGAAGGTTTTCCAAGCCTTTAAAGAGGAAATGGCTCTAAATGTGGCCGAGGAGCAGCATGTGCTGTGAGTAAATGGTGCGTAAATGTCAGTGTAACAGGGGTTGGAGTGCTGGGGAGGAATATGGGCAGCTTCACATTGAGATAATTTTAACGCTGTATTTTATTAAATAAGGGTCAGATAATTGAGTATTCCAGGAAGGGAGAATGGGAAGAGCTGTTTGAGAAACGATGTTGGCTGTTGATGTCTGTTTGGTTTTAATGGGAACATTTTAGTTGGTTGAAGCAGCTCCAACAGCAGTGCATCTGCCTATGATAAGTAGTCATATTATAAGCAATCACTGCATAGGATTGTTTAATACTGAGGGTACGATCTGTAATATAGTTAGTGTGTTATTTAGATCATGTTATTAATTCATAGATCGCTGGGGAGGTAGCACGTGATACGTGCTTTTCTTATCGCTGTTGTTGATGCACTAATAACAATCATTTGCGATTGCCAGAGTACTAATTAATTATTTTAATTATTTTAAAGAAGTTGCTTGCACTAACTGTATAATATTTTTAGTTTACAGTTTTTGTAAACAAAAGTGCAAGCATTTTAAATGCGGCTCAATAAAGATTCCGGTTTTTCAGCTACAGATATCCCGCAATGGCGGGAATTTGGATTCTTCTAAGTGACTCGAACCTTTCGAAACAGTTCATTAAAAGATTCATTCACTAGCCAGTCTGCAGGTTACATGGTCAGGCCAGTAGATGGTGGCAAAGTGTCTTTTACAATCAACGTTCCTTACAGGAACGCTATGCGAACGCTATGCGAACACCTCCTGCGTGACACGCTCTGAATCTGCTGTAGAATCCGTCCAATGGAAGGGCGTGACGTCAGAGCAGGTTCCATCGCAGTTTCCAAAGCCCATCTCTCCCCAGTGCCCTTGACGTTGCGCTCAGTCCCTGAAAGAACAACGCATCGGGAGCCGCACGTCACCCCTGGGGGGGGTCCATGAGACTGTTAGTTTGGGCTCTTCCTGGCGGCAAGCCGTCACAGAGCATTGAGTTGTCACCTCTAGTAATACCAGAGGCCAGCCTCGAGTGACCGGTTCCCTTAGTAGACAACTTCCAAGGCAACGTGGAAGCTACTGCCAAATGTGTCTCAATAGTTCCTGCAGGCTATAGAGATGTTATCGAATTCAGTTCGAGTCTCCTCGCCAAGCTTCAGCAGTGTCATGCTCACTCTGGTAGATACTCTTCTGTATCTACTGTTGCCAAGAGGCTCTTTACCCTCTTAGGCAGACCAATGTCAGTGTGCATGGTCCACCTAGGAGAGGTCAATCACGACCTCTGATCTCACCTCAGCTCACTCCACAAGGGGTATGGCAGCCTTAAAGGCCTACAGGTGTCCCAGTTTCAGGCATCTGCAACACTGCTGGTTGTTCCACCCCCTCTACCTTCGCCCGGTTCTATGGCCTAGACGTTGGTTTGACTCCAGGGTCATCAGTCCTCTCGTCCTAGTGGTGTATGTTGAGATATAGGCACAGTGCAGGGACTTGGAACTCTGGCGGCGTGAGTATCTTGTTCCCATCGCATTTCAGGACACAGTTCGAATTTCCGAAAAGAAACGTCTCCAGGTCACGTATGTACCCACGGCTCTTTGAGGGAATAAGACACTGCGTCCTGTTGCCATACTTCCGGCATCCCTGCCATCACAGTTCTTCATGACTATGAAGCTGACACCGGCTTTGTCGCTCGTGCCTTTTATGCATCCTGGTCTGATGTCACCCGCCCTGACGTCACGTCCTTCCATTGGATAGATTCTACAGCTGATTCAGAGCATGTCACGCAGAAGGCTTTCCCATAGCATTTCAGTACATTTTACAGCAAAAAGAGAAGACCTGAACCAAAACCTGAAAAAGGATGTTTTTTGTACAACACGATAATCAAATTTTTACTTTTTGTCTGTAATTTAGAGGCCTTATAAATTTGTAGGCTATATGAAAAAAAATTTAAAGAATGCATACAGTAAAATTACAAAATGCTGTCAGCTGTGTTTCAGCAGAGCCTACAAGGGCCATCGTAACTCAAGGACAACAGTGAAGCCTACAATCCACTGATCTATATATAATTCTCTATATAGATCAGTGCTTCAATCTCATTTTCATATTAAGAATCTCATTATATTTCATGATTTTCCATTTTTGAGTGCTTTAGTTAATTATAATGCATGTTGTCTGATAATAATGCATTGTACTTGCCTCCTCTGGAATTGATTATGATATTAAAATTAAAAGAGGTACAGTAGGTGAAGTCGTATTACTCTATTTTTCTCAAAGTATGTTTATTCATGCAGTCATGGATCATAAAGGATCAAAATTTGTAGTGTAGTGGACAGTGATTTGCTCGGAGTAAGTTGTCTGTCTCCCTCTGCAGGTAATGCTGCATAGTGAGCAGATGCTTGAAGAAACCAGAAACAGCATCACAGTCCCAGTGTCTTTAATGCTGAGAATGCTGGCGTCTTTCAGCCACATCAGAACAGGTTTGATTAAACCCCTTATCATCCTCTTATTATGCTTAGTACACCTGATCACAGCATAATGCACAGATCGTTGTGAAGAAGATCAGAAGGCGCTGGACAGGAGAATGATGAATGAAGGTGCATACGAAAAGTATGGAGGATTGTTTTCCTCCACAGGATAAAAAAAGAAGAAATTGCTAATTTTGCAAATGGAAGACAAAAATCGGAAAAGCATTTGCAAACTCCCAGTTGCAAGAAAGCAAATAAGAATTGTCTAAAAAAAGTTGCAATTATCTTTTTATTCAGTGGTGGGGAAAAAACTAAATTTTAAGAGGGTTATAAAAGTAAATCTAATCTCCAGATATATTTTCAGTCTCAATTTCATAAACAGTTTACACAATTGTACACACAGACACAGAGGAAGTTCTGTCCTTCCCTGTTTGTACATTCTTTTTCTCATGCTGAACCAGTGTTGGCTGAGATCCTTACAGATGTTCAGCAGACTCTAATCATTAAACACCTTCACATACTGACCCCTGTGAGAAACGGACTCACAAATGCACTTTATTTTTGAAAGACAGATGTATAACAGAATAATAAGTTTGTAATAGAATAATTTAAATGTTGTGTAAAAAAAGAATACTGAATCACAAAATGTTTACACCTTGAAATGCAACAGAAATAAAGAACATAAAATAATTTCCACCTGCATATCTGAAGTATTTAAAGAATAAGACATGGTTTTATAAATATTTGACTGAAGAAATTACACTGTAGCAATATCAAAAGTGAGTATCATGATTGTGTGCATGTACTTACGACCTGAATAGAAGACTATGGCCCGGTTTCACAAACGGGGCTTAGCTTAAGCCAGGACTAGGCATTAGTTCAATTAAGATATTTAAGCAACTTTTACAAAAATGCCTTATAAGAAAATATTACAGGTGTGCATCTTAACACAGAACAATGAAACTGACATGATTTAAGATATGTCAGAGCGAGATATTTTCATCTGAGACTAGCTTAAGCCTTGTCTGTGAAACTGGGGGTAAATGTGTCAATGTTTACAATGTTATAAGTTCAGTACTGAACAGCAGCACATGACAAAGCTTTGTACTCATAATGCACAGTGGTTCAGTTTTGGCAGGTCTACTCTAAACATTACTCTTAGTTGTATTCAAACATGCAGGCCACACTGTGACTTAGGAAATAAGACAAAATGCAGATATATGTTAAGAGTGCTTAACACAAAAGGTAAAAGATTTAGATTTTTTCCATCTGTACAAACACATTACACACTGAACCCCTTTACACAGCTCATTTATACTCAATAATGTGAAGTCACTATAGTTAAGAGAAGGCCAGGGCTAGTTGTCATAGGTACTGTATCACAGTAATTAAAAGATTTTGTGTCAGACCTTTAGTAGCATAAATAATTATGTGTTGGTTTAAACAAACAACCTTGTTAAAAAATATACATATATATTTATATATATATATTTTTTAGAAAATCTGTCCCACGAACTAAACAGAAATTATTTTTTTTAGAAATGGTATATATTTCCTTAATTTGTACTAATTGAACTGCCTGTTTTAATATTTTGTTATCCTTTGAATTTCTGTAGTTTCTCATTTTGACAACTTAACCCATGTAGTGTGATGTGGGATTTTGTGCTTTTAGATGACAGGACAGGGAAGATTGGCAGGAAAGTGTTGTGTGGAGTTGAATTAGAAAAGGTCCCTGGGTCAAGATTCAAACCCAGGGTTAGCCGGAGGCACAGTTGTGGTATATATCAATGCCATAACCATTAGTGTATAGGTACTGACAATGGTAAATTCCTAAACAGAAACAATAAAACTATTCTGAGATATATTCACTGGACAACTTGCCCCAGTCTTTTCAATATAGTATAAATCAGGGGTGTCCAATCCTGCTCCTGGAGGGCCAGTGTCCTGCAGAGTTCAGCTCCAACCCTAATTAAACAGACCTGAACAGACTATTCAAGGTTTTACTAGGCAAACTAGAAACATCCAGGCTGATGTGATGAGGTAAGTAGGATCAAGTTTGGACACTCCTGGTGTACACATAAATTGTTTAAAGAGTTAAAAAAAAAATTAACAGCTTTGCAAGAGAGCTGTTTTCCTCAAAAAGCTAAAATAAAATGACTTGTTTTGAGCTTTTTCTACAAGTTTAGGATGAATATCACAGCATTCTCTCTGTATGCTATACATGTACCGATATATACACAATCAGAATATGTGTTTAACTCAAAACATTACAGACCAAAATCAGGCCATGTGCAGAATTATTTATGCACATATTTCCTCAATTTCATCCTCGTCGTCTTCAACCTTGTCATCATTAACGATTCCCTCATCGATGCTCTCCAGACGGACCCTCTGTCCATCCGGGTAGCGGGAGCTCCTCTGTGCAGGCAGATACGATGAAACGCCGTCCATCAGAGACTCTGTACCGAACAGCAGAAGTTTGGCATCGCTCTCGATGGCTTTGGCCATACTGGACGCAAAGCTGTCAATCGCCTCGTGTATCTCCGCCTTCACCAGGCACTGAAACTGATCCTCACGGGCTGGAAAGTAATGTACAGTATTGGTAATAAGAAATGAGTACAGATTTATCAAATCAGGAATATTCCAAAAACCATTTGCAACCCATTTTATGTAATGTGAATTTGAATCTACTTATTTACAGACGTAGTGGACTACACCTTTAGACTGTTGTTCCACCTGGTCCTCAAACATCACTGAACTTCTGCGCTTGCTGACTAAAGCACTGTAGTGTGAGCTTTCTGCTCCTTCAGAACAGTTATCCAGCAACATGATATCTGTACCTGCAGAGTGACCGTTACAAACACTTTAGGTAATAGTGACTAGTTTTTTTTACGATACATTCAAATATACTTGCATATACACCACCATTTAAGGTTTGGGGTCAGTAAGCAGCACAACATACAGTAGATATTAATATGAAATGTTGAGCAGCAGATCAGCTTATTACAATGATTTCTGAAGAACCGCACGAGACTGGAAACTGGAGTAACGGCTGCTGAAAATATTTTTAGTTTTGTATCACAGGAATAAAATACAAATTGGAATCAAATATATGCAGCTCTAGTAAGCATAAGTGACATACATTCAAAAAATAATCACACACACCTGAATCTTGGGAAAAACTGAAGCCAGTGTCTCCTGTGCTGCTGCCTGCACCTAAAAGCTGGCCTCCACCAGCCAACATGGCCGTCAGGTGCGGCGACATACCAAGATCTGCAACACAAACGTGGATTTAAAGTCTGCATGAAATCAAAATCTAATCCATTAACTTTGTCCGAGCACATTACTAGTCTTGATGCAAACAATTCATCCGTGCAAGTTTAAAAAAAAAAACAATTATTTAACAGAAATTAAATGATTGAATTATAACTGAATTATAATAAAATTATTTTCATTAATTAGTGATCCGTTGATCGAGAGAAACACTTGTGCTGGGCCTCTCTCTACAGATAAAAAAGCTGTAAATTTAGTTACTTCAAAAACTGTGATTTTACCCCATTATTTGTCAAGTCATGTCATGCAGTGATCCAGCATCTAAGCTTTTTTATTAATTAAAGGCATCGATGGCAAAAGGTTTCTATGCTCCTTAATGTTTCTGTATGTGCAGCATGATCTACAACCTCTCTCTGTGTGTGGGTGAGCTACCTGTGCATTTACCCCCAGGTTGTTCCAAACTCGTAAAAGCTTTGTTCATCCTCAGAACATAATTAAAGATATTTTAGATGAAAACCGGGAGGCTTGTGAATGTCCCATTTACTGCCAGGTAATGTGGAAAAGTATGAAAGACATAGTCAAAATAATTCATTTGCCATCAGTGGTTCAATCTGAATTTTATGAAGCGAAGAGAACACTTTATGACTTTATTCAGTCAATCCCAGACTGACACAGAACCACGTATGCAAAGTCTCCTGGTTTTCATCCAAAATCTTAAATTGTGTTCCAAGGATGAACAAAGCTTTTACAAGTTTGGAAAGACATGGCGGTAAATGATTAATGGAAAAACTCTCATTTTGGGGTGGAGTAACCCCAATCAGAACCAACGGACCATCTCCAAGATACTTTAAGAGACCTACCTGCAAGGCCACACTGTAAAATGAGGATGTCATAATGTCATAAATAGTCTGTATTTATCAATTAACTTCTATTAACTATATTAAATAAACATTTAATTAACATTAGTGTGACCATTCGTGGCGTTTAAAGCAGCTTTTGCCCTAGATGCACTTGCGCATAGTTTTTCAGGTAGCTTTGCAGCTAGGATTCTTGAAGCATTTTGGAGATGTCAGCTTCCTTTACCTAAAACCTCTTTTTTGGGGGGGTAAAATACCAGTGGCTTTAAGACTTTAGCACAGTACTTATGTATAACTTTCCACACATAACCACATATAACAATAAAATGATGTGCAAACTTCATATTTAAACAACTGTTATTAAACATTTCACCTGTGATTCGGTTGGAGATGCTAAAGAGGCGGGACTTCCTGTGGCGACTAATGAATGACTCCCGATAGTGGCGTTCGGCACAGCAAATGCCAAGCAGCTCCTTCCTTACAGTTTTATTCCACAGCCCATATATGAGAGGATGACAGGCAGCACTGACGAACGACAGCCAGGTCACCATAGTCTCCAGTCCTGGTGACACACTTCCTCGCCCCCATACCGCCTCGGTGCAGATCACTATCACATACGGCCCCCATGTCATCAAGAAGGTGCTGACCACCACCAAAATGGTGACCAGGGCTTTACACTGGCTTCCAGCATAGATCAAACCTTTTCGGCTGCCGATGGAAGAAACCGAGGCGCCGGAGTTCTTTCGTCCGTTAATGTTGGAGGACGAAGGCTCCTGAACTACCACAACCGTCCCACAGTGCACCTTGCGAGCTTTCTGCCGTGCCACGCGGAAGATGAGGCCGTAGCACACCAGCATGGCAAACAGTGGAATCAGGCAGCACCATGCAACCCAGAATGCAGTGTAGCTGACATCACGATACCAGGCCACAGTGCAGGTCTTCTTGAGATGGTCAAACTCAAATGTGGACCAGCCAAACAGAGGAGGCAGACAGCCCAGCAGAGAGTGCAGCCACAGGTAGACTATAGCCACCGCTGCACGGTTGCCTGTGATCTTGATAGGGTAGACCATCGGGAACAGCACTGCATAATACCTGACAGAACACAAAACATGATTAGTGTTGTTTTACATACCAATGTATTCTCTGACCTAAACTATTGTGTATTAATGTTTTTTTCACACAATATTGATATTTTGTGCTATTTGGCTTAATGTTATGTTTCAGATTAGTAATAACACCACTTTTAGCAGTTTGTTTTATTCACTCATCAGTAGATTTTAAATTCAATTTTTATATTTAAATGAATGCTGTCAAATAATTAAATCGCATTCAAAATAAACGTTTTGGTTCCATAATATATGATTGTATGCTATGTATATTCATTAAGTATATATAAATACAAACACATGCATGTATATATTTAAGAAAATATGTTTGTATATTAAATTTATTTATATATATATAACATTATAATAATGTAAATATATCAATGTATATAACATTATAATAATGTAAATATATCAATGTATATACATGAACATATTTTCTAAATATATACAGTATGTGTGTGTATTACAAATATAGTACACGCTCATATATTATGTAAACAAAAACTTTTGTTTTGGATGCGATTAATCGTTTGACAGCACTAATTTAAATTCAATCCAATCCTATATTTCTAAAATCACCATTCACATTATTTATTTAATTTTATTCCTGAAAACATGGTGAAAATGTATCGTTTTGTAATGGTTTGTCCTTATGCACATACACCAAGCATCAAAATGAAGGCGGCAGGGGCCAGCAAACCAGACAACGAAGCAACCGTTCATTTGTACCTCAGCTACAGGATGCAGAGTTGTAATCTCCTGATTACAAAAACGATTTAATGTATAACAATAACAGCTGTTGGCCAAAGCTGATTTTTGCATGGAGCAAATGCATTCACTCCTTACCTGTCGATGGCAATGGCCCCCAGCGTGAGCATGCTGGCAGAGCTGATGAGCAGATATAACAGTGCCGTGAAGTTGCACCACACAACACCAAACAGCCATTCTCCATTAAGAGAGCTGGCAATGACAAATGGCAGCACCAGTAGTGACAAAAGGAGGTTGGAAAGCGTCAGGCTGAAGACAAACTTATTGCTTGGCGTTAAGAGGTAAGGCTTCCGGTAAAGGGTCAACACAACGAGCAGATTGCCCAGACAGACAAACAAGGCAATAGCTAATATGATGACAGACTCCACGACCCGGGCGCTGCTGTCTCTCACGTCTGTGGCGTTCCCCAGTAAGCTTTCATTGCTGCTGGTGTTCATGGTAAACATGCTATGTCATCCAAATGCAGAACAAGGATATGTTTGAAGAGGCTGGGGATCCATTGCTTGATCATCTCACAAAGACGTCTAGGAAAGTAAAGACGTAGTTGGTTATGATTGTTTAAATGTATGTTCATTCAAAAATAAAAATGAAATTCCTCATGTCATTTAAAATTTGCTCTGAACCGAAGCAGTCAATCTCAAAACATTACATATAAAATCACATAAATGCAAGTCTATTACTTATGTACTTAGTACGTATGTACTGTAATTTAAGAAACATTTCATTTTTTTTATATTTTGAAATATTCTGTTGCTTATATTCCAAATTGACTTATTAAATTATTGTACATAATTTAGCCCAGGTTTATTGAGCATTTCTCACACACCAGTAGTTTCGCTTGATGTTTATTCTAATAGTTGTTTATATTGAATGCTACAATAATGATATTTTTCTATTTGAACACTTTTTTGCTTCTAATAACATAGTCAACATAGATGCATTACATATACATTGTTTTAAAAAATCCTTTTTTTATTCAATTATGTGAATGCATAATTTCAATTATTAAAATAACATTTACAGCCTAAACACCAAATCTTCTGAAGCCATATAATGAACCTTTGCTCATAAAACAAGGCGTGTAGAGTAATTTGGAGTTATGGATTACTTTTATGATGCTTATTTTCATTTGTCCACAGTCGCTCTAATTCTCATTTTCTTTTGTTGTTTGGACAAGCATTCGGCAAAATATTGCAAAAACTAAATCCAGCCAAGTTTGGAACAACATGAAAGTGACTATATATTCATTATTCAGTTAACTTTAACTTAAAATAATTACTATCTAAGCATAATTACTTATAAAAAGGTTGGTTCAACTGAATAAGGATCGGATAAAAAGTGTAATAAAGTGTTTAACAACATAAAAAAAAATAGTTGTTGAGCAATAGTTTTAACTTTTTAAATAAAACAACACATCCAACCCTTTAATTAAAATTGTAGCCTATGTGACAAGTTGAGATTTGTTTAGTTTGATATGACACTCTCTTTACGTTATTATCGATGTATTAAGCTCCTAACTGTAAAAACTATTCAAAAACCTTAAGTAAAGTTTAATTTAGTATTTTGGTATTGGAAATGATCAAATAGCTAGTTAGATGAAAGGATATAACAATTCTGATTTAACAAAGACCGTTCAATGTTAGTATGAAATAAGTTTTCTAGGTAGAGATATTAGTCTAATGACAAATTCTGACCAACTCACCTCGCTGCTCTTAGATGGTATAATCTCGCTTAAAGTAGATGTGTCGGTATCGTGCTTTTATTCACAGTTTGGCGCAGCAGAGTCTCAGAAACAACCACCGCAATGGCGGCGCAAGTCTCGTCTCTCTCAGCCTGTATGGGAGTCTGTGTGTGGTCTGTCTTACACTGGAGTCTGTATCTACACTGCACAAGACAAAAGCCCAATTGCATTTGAGAAGGTTTATAATCACATGTATTACAGAAACCTAAACTAGTGATACGAGTAAAGTTGCAAGTTAGTTTACTTTGACAAACTGCGTTCATAAAATACAGGTCACCGTGACAAGATCAGTGGAGGAGTGGATTTAGATATTGCAGACATAAAACGAGTTGTGTGCGTTTAAACTTTGATTTCAACATTATTTCTCTTCTTCTGCTGTTTTGGAATTCACTTTTGGACCACCGAAGATGATTAAAGATTCCCGCAAGTGACATCACGCAAGTCACATGACTACACTCGGCCAATTATCTTCAGTTTAAAAGTTCCACCCCTTCTGTCTGTGTCTGTATCATAAAAGTCTTCTATACTCTTTGGCTGCATTGTTCGTAGCAAATAATAAAGCGATTAACAATCAAAAATAAACGCGTGTAGGTTTATTTATTTTATGATATTTGCTCATTTTAAATAATCGATATTTATATCAAAACGACTCTTGTATGATCTTGTATGGTCATATGGTCAAATCAGTCATAAGGGTACATTTTGAGTTGAATATATTTTTTGTATAAGGCAATTTTGAATGAGAATCAGTTGATGGTATAAAGCAATCTAAATACTGAGAAACCTGCCATCTGTCCAAGTCCTTAGCAATTCATATTACTAACCAAAAATTACGTTTAATATATTTACGGTAGGAAATATTAAATAATGATTTTTGGGATACAGGATAAATCGATTTTGACCCGTACAATGTATTTTTTGCTATTGCGGCTAATAAACCCATTACTTTACTTTTAAATTATTTAATGACAGTAATTTACAGAAAAATGCACAGTAAAAAATAACAGATTGCATCCCGGTCAGTCTTTTTGATCTAACGTTAAACTGTTTATTGTTTTTCTTCTCAAGGTTTATGAGTCCAAAAGTTCTTTAATAATCGTTTTTTCTATTTGCATAAAATTAAATGCCCCTAGAAACGACATAAAATGACGTTTATAGATTATCACAGAGCCATACATACTGTATGGCTCTGGATTATCAACGATGGGTGTGTCACGTAATATCGCGAGATTTGAGATGCGGAAGTGTTTGTCAGATGATTTAGGTCATGTGGTGTAGCTCGATTAGACGTTCTTTAAACAGACTCTGTATGTAGTGTTAGTGAAGTATAAATCATTTGAATTAATCAGTCTTGGAGACGCTTCTTCCAGCATGCAGAACGTCATAAACTCGGTAAAAGGCACTGCTTTGGGAGTGGCGGAGTTTTTAACGCCAGTT
The DNA here is from genome assembly GCA_032361065.1 of Enteromius trimaculatus. Taxonomy (NCBI): domain Eukaryota; kingdom Metazoa; phylum Chordata; class Actinopteri; order Cypriniformes; family Cyprinidae; genus Enteromius; species Enteromius trimaculatus. The sequence goes on along the minus strand of JAUMHP010000048.1, from coordinate 3,250,756 downwards.
TTGAAGGTAAGACGTTGAGTGTTAGCATGATTTGCAGTCTGTAACGTTATGATGTAGCTGCAGCGTAAACTATAAGGTTTTACGAGTGCGTAAACTGCGAGCATTGACCTGTAAATACAAATTACTGAACCGATGCTATGTTGATGTCAGCAGAGATCCGCACGAGCTGGCGTGCAAGTCACAACATTAGAAAACATGCAACCTGTCAGATGGCCCAAAGTTCAGTAGACGCCATATATATTTGACTGTGACATATATTTTAGAAAGAAATAAACGAAAAAAGTTTTGAATGGCATGGAATTTAAAAAAGTAATTTAGACTAGAAAGTCTGATTTCTTCGTGGAGTGATGCATGCCACATCACCCAAAGTTTGAACATCATCCATAGACTCATTTACAGTAAACGTTTGTAATGTTAGAACTAAAATGTACTTATTTTTGGATGTAAATTGTAATGATTAATATTGCATTTACATGAATGCATAAACTGGTCAAATGTGTAGTATGAAAGTAAGTAGCTTTGATTTAAAGCATCTACAAAATTCATAAATGTAAATTAAACGAGAATGTATTGCTACAATTTACTGTAACTTCATGACCACTTTAAATTCACATTCACGTATACAGGAAACAATGACATTTTGTACAGTGCAAAACATTATTAATTTGTGGTGCATCTCTATGTTAACCAACTTGGCAACTTTACGTTAGGGAACGATGTAAATGAGAAAATAAGGCATGGTTTGTCAATCGGCATTTGAGATGGCAAGGTTGTCTCATACCAAGGGCATATACATTGTTCAAACCTGTTATGAAGGCTGTCAGAAAATAGAAATCATTTTTATGTATCTCCTTTTTTCCAGGAATCTAAATTTAAAGAAACTGGGGTTATAACTCCAGAGGAGGTGAGTGTGCATTTTGATTTTGTTTGTGTGAAATACTCAGTTTAGTTGGATTTACAGACAGTGATTCAAGCACAGCAGTGTTTTATGTTTTGTGCAGTTTGTTGCAGCCGGAGATCATCTGGTTCATCACTGCCCCACATGGAAATGGCAAGAACACACACACACACTGTGCTATTTAAGGAGGACTATTGTTTTATATTTTTTGCATCTATACAGTGCTTTCTATCTTTGCAACAGCAAAAAAAAATGTTGACAAACGGAGGTTTTGACATTTAAAATTAGTGCTGGGTGCAAATTTGTAGAGACGCACACAAAACAGTGTTACACGGAACCAAAAATGTTACATCTGCTTATGGCACAATTCATTTTATGCATGTATACTAAAGTCTTTAGGTAAAAAGTCCTTAAGATCTTAAACAAATTCAAGTACAAACCTTGGACTAATAATATAATGCCAGTGGTTATGCCAGTTTATGCCAGTTTGCTTTAGCCAGTGGTTCTCAACCCAGGGGTCAGGGCCTGTTAAGGGGATGGGGAGCAAGATGACTTAATTGATCTAACGTAAGACATAGAATAATTAAATTAATCTAAAACACACAAAAACTCAATGTTAACAAGCATTGTATTCATTGAATAATGAAATAATTCTTTTTCACTGAATGTGACTTGGAAAAACTTGATATATTTATGTAATTTCTACAGCTTAAAGTCATGAAAAACTGTTTGAGTAACATTCTGTAGCTTACTTTGTTATGCACATACTCTTTTGCCGCTTTTTACTGTGTTAAGAATATATTTTTACTTTTAGGGCATCTGGAGAAGAAGTTAAGGTGAAGCCTTATCTGCCCAAAGACAAGCAGTTTCTATTAACTCGAAATGGTAAAGGAAGTGAAAACATTTTCTGAAAGTACATTCCCAAAGTATAAAAAAAATGTGTGAAGCTGGTGTTAAATGTGCTACAGCTGTTTTGTAAATGTCACAATATGGCTCAGTTCCATGTTACAAGCGCTGTAAACAGATGGAGTACTCTGACGAGTTGGAGGCCATTATAGAAGAGGATGATGGAGATGGAGGATGGGTGGATACCTATCATAACTCTGGTATGAAACCGAGTATCACGACCGTATCACGTGGCCATTAAAAGCGTGCATTTTGTCATGCTTAAGTTTCTGACAGACGTTCTTTTTGTGTTGCTAGGTGTTACAGGGGTGACAGAAGCAGTCCGGGAAATCTCATTGGATAATAAGGTAGACATCCTTGTGTTGACTACTTCAAGAATGTATTGTATGATAAATGAATTGGTTTAAAGTTGTTTAAGAAAATTACAAAAAAAGAAGTACTTACCCTTAGGGCAAGGGCTATCCAAGATGTAGATGAGTTTGATTCTTCATCAGAACAGATGTGGAGAAATGTAGCACTGCATCATTTGATCCTCTGTCGTGAATGGGTGCCATCAGAGCGAGAGCCTAAATATAAATCCACAGGTAATTCCCGCAACTCTAGTCCATCAATTAACGTCTTGTAAAGCAAAACACTTTCTCTGAAAAGGGAACCATTCCATCATTAGATGTATTCACAACATTGCTTTCTCCAATGAAAATTAAACCTGAAGAGAAATGCACAGATCAAGCACGCTTTCCGAATGAAAACAGCTCTGAACATATATGTTGGTGTATTTTAATCTAAGAGGACAGCAAGGGATGGACTTTCACTGGAGGAATGGCGATTGTGAATTACAAACACACAGGTCTTCACTAAACAAGACTTTAATTGATGGACTTGAGTGATGTAGTTCTTTTATCAGTTGTTTAGACTTTCGTTCTGACGGCACCCATTCACTGCTGAGGTGAGCAAGTGATGTAACGGTAAATTTCTCAAAATCAGTCATCGTCTTGAATGCCCCGAGGATGAGTAGACGTTCATTTTTGTCTATACTATTAATTATATTGCGTTTATTTAAAGATATGTTGTTTTGTATGTGAAGGACAATATGAATATGAACGTGCAGACGGGTGCATGTGGAAAAGGTGATGAAGATGATGATGATGAAGGAGAGGCAGCAGACATGGAAGGTAGCTCTGAATTTATTTTTTTTATTTACTACTGTAAATTACTACGGTGTAATTTTTTAATTACACCTTAAAATAATCTTATTACAAAGGTAGTTTCCATCACTGTAGGTAGATATTATCATGCTGATGTATGTTCAAGTGTTGGTTTTTCTAAGAAGCTTGCTTTAAACTGGTTATTTTATGCTATAAAAACGGGGTGTGGTGTCATGATTGTGAGCTAGTGATTGGATGTGCGGGACTTTGATCTCTACTGCGCAGACTCTGGCTCCAAAAGACGTCATTTTCGCAAGATGTTAACGGCCATTCTAAGCATGTTTTGACTTGGATTTCTATAGTGGAAGGAAGTGGAGCCGCGTCGTCCATCTTTTTTACAGTCTATGGTCGGTAATTACAGCTGGTAATTGTATACTTTACATTTCAGAATATGAAGAAAGTGGACTTTTGGAGACAGATGAAGTAAGAAATTATCCTCAACATGAGTTTTCAACATCAAGATTTGCTTTTGCAGATTTATTCATTCATATTCTTTGTTTAGGCAACTCTTGACACAAGTAAAATGGCTGATATAAGTAAAACCAAGGCAGAGGCTGGAGGAGAAGATGCCATTCTACAGACAAGAACTTATGATCTTTACATCACATATGATAAATATTACCAGACGCCAAGACTATGGCTATTTGGTTACGATGAGGTAACTTTGCTTTATTATGCTATGACGTGATGGCAACCTAAACATTTCCTGAACTACTCCATTCATTTAAAGGAAAAGTTCACCTAAAAATTAAAATTCTGTCATTATTTAGTCACCCTTAAGTAATTTGAAACCCGTATGAATGTCTTTGTTCTCCCGAACACAAAGGAAGATATTTAAAAAACCAAACAAAAAAAAGTTTGTCTGTTTTGGTCACTTATGGAAGTCGATGGTGACTAAAACAGCCTGGTTACAAACTTTTTTCAAAATATCTTCCTTTGTGTTCAGCAGAACAAAGTCAGCTTAGGAACTACTCGAGGGTGAGTAAATAATTATAGAATTTAAATTTTTAAGTGAACTATACTTAAAGTAAAACATTTTGTTGACACTCAGCATGATTTGCCTATTTTTCAGGACAGACGGCCTCTAACGGTGGATCAGATGTATGAAGACATCAGCCAGGATCATGTTAAAAAAACCGTCACCATTGAAAATCATCCCCACCTGCCCCCACCTGCTATGTGCTCTGTGCATCCATGCCGGTAAATACTAAACTTTACATGCATCTTCCTCTCATTTATAGTCAACAAACTAAAAAGCTGCTTTTTGATGTTACTCGTCAGACATGCAGAGGTGATGAAAAAGATTATCGAGACCGTGGCGGAAGGAGGAGGAGAACTTGGGGTCCATATGTATCCTTTAAAAAAATTCTTTTTAAAAAGCTAGTAATACAATATTATTTTGCATAAGCACATGCACTGTAAGATTAAAAAAAAAAGTGTAATTAATTAATGTTAGTACTAATAGTAATATTGTGACAATTTTGTACAAAAAACTCATTTCTGTTTAAAGAATAATCACATCGACGTTTATTTGCATAATATGTATTCTTGTGTATATTTATAGAAATATTCACACACATGTGCACACAAAGTATATATTTTGATATCATATATTCATTTATTTATAAAACCTTTTATTTTGGATGTGATTAATCATGATTTATTGTTTGTCAGCAGTAATTAAAACCATCATTTAAATTCCTGTGCAGCAAAGCTGAATTTTCAACATCACTACTCCAGTCTTCAGTGATGATCCTTTAGAAATAATTCTAATATGCTGACCAGCTGTTCGTGAAAACAATGTTGAAAGCCTATCTTCTGTGGAAAAGTTCAAAAGAACAACATATATATACACATAAACATATACATATACATATATAGATATACATATACATGAAACATTGTCTTGACCATTACCTTTTGGTCATTTCAAAGTGTTAAAGAGTTGCTTAATGAAAGTATTAATGAATACTTTTGAATGTTAGTATACACTTCTGGTCCAAAAAAGTGTGCTTAGATTTCGTCTCGTAGATCTTTTTTTTTTTTTTTTGATGTTTGTCATATTGAACAAATGTTTGTTGTCTCATGAGTAAAAAAACAAAACACAATTTCCCTTAACTTCAATAACTTTAGGTATCTTCTGATTTTCCTGAAATTTGTGCAAGCTGTCATTCCTACAATAGAATATGATTACACAAGGCATTTCACCATGTAATGTCCACAACTATGAGTATAAGTATTGTTACTGCATTGAGGAAGCAGCGAAGATATAAAACTCAAGAGACACTGTCCTGGAAAGATGCTGGGAATGTTCTGTGAAATGCTTTGGAGGGGATCTGCTGAGTCTGATGGTTTGCCACACACGTTTAAATCCAGTTTTCCCAACTGTTCTTCAGCTTAATCTCTGTATTAGCCACTTGCTCTTAATGCTGTCCTGAAAATAGAAATTTTATATTTACGTTTCAAAAAAAAAAAAAAAAGAAGACTTATGTGCGATAACAAGCAGTTCTCTTGTTTTAATGGCAAATAATAAATGGATGTCAAAATATGTGTGTGTTTGTATGATCGGAATCATTTTGTGTGAGCTTTGTCTGGTGTTGGACGTGTCGATACATGCCAGCTTGTCTTAACGCATTGTTCTTCCAATGTTGAAATCACTTGAATCCAGACCATTTTTTGTGGTAGAACATTTAAAATCCGAAAGTCAGCATTTTTAGGAGTGATGCATACCACAGTTATTGTATGTGGATTTCA
>JAUMHP010000048.1:3202109-3217232 GCA_032361065.1 Enteromius trimaculatus | reverse complement strand
TCGCTAGGTTGAATTTTTAAAATTTTTTGATACGTTTGCCTTTTAAATTTTGAAGATAGCTCTATATTTCTATTCTCTTTTATTTAAAATAATTAATCAGTGTTTTATTATATAAAATTATTTAAATAGTTATTTATAAAATGTCAGTAAACTCCATTCTCGTATATGTGGAATAGGCAAGATGCATCTAAATGGTATTCGGTCCCCCAAATCTCACAATGGACAGTGGGGGTTTTGTTCTTAAAGAGAAATTTTCAGCCATTCTGGAGTTCCAAAGCCAAATGATTTTCAAAGGAGAGTAGAGTTCACCCTGCTCTATTCCATATAATCGAATCATTCACTAGAAATCCTGTCCTCTGCCGTAGAATTCAAATATCATTTGCTTGTCTGCATATTCAAACTTACTTACTTCTTAGAACTAGCATTTTGGTTCTGTTTTCAAAGCTGGTGTGCTTTGTCTTCTCCTGTAAGTTTAAATATGCACAAACACAAAAGAAATCTGTGAAGTTATGCAGTGATGATGTTTTTCGGGCCAAGCTGCAACTTACAGTAACTTCACTCTGGTTCTCTTGAAAAAAGCTAATAGAATCTATCCTTTTTAATCTATTCAGCATTTATTCATTAAGAAACCTAAGTAAAAACCTGAATTACACACAACAGTCACATGATTTCAACAGCATGACCTTTAAGCTTCCAACACTTCTTTTCGTCTTTATTTAAAATCTACAATTTGGGACAACTGAGATATAAAAGTCATGCTTGAGCGTGAACACAATGAGGATGTAAAAGTGGACTAGTGACTAAATGAGTGTTGCTGCTTTGCATGATAACATTTAATATCCCCAACAACCTGAGTAGTTCCATTTAGCCACTTATTAGCAACCGCATTTTTCAAAATATGAAAAATGTTAAAATCACAGGGGGTATTTCTGAATAATATGGTATAGATAAAAAGCAGAAAATACATTAACACAGGCCTTATTTCCAGGGATTCAACCAAAAACCCATTTAAAAAAAACATTGACCTTGGAGCAACAGAACCAAAAAAAGTTTCCAGGTTTTAGGAGTCTTGTAGCGAATAACGACGAATTTTGATCTACACACAAAGTTATGGTTGAATTTTAGAAGACGTGAAAAGTAGTGCACGGACCACATTTATTATATACTTATTGATAATTTGGTTTGAGCTTGACAACCCCTGGTATCTGCTAATTGATTTCAGAAAGAGCAGTGCAAACATTCTTCAAAACATCTCCATTTAGGTTCCATGGAGAAAAGCAAGCCGAAAGGCTTTGCACATATACAGGTTTGCATATTTGAGTGTGGGAGAGTGCATTATCATTGTTGACACTATAACTGTAGTCTAAGCATTTGCTGTACATGTTTTGGTTTCAGTGAACCTTGGAGACTCAACAGAGCAACCAAACACACTGGCACTGTATTTTCCAATCTTCTTTCCTCTCCCACACCAGCCTCTGGACCGGACTGATGGTATACATACAGGCTGAGCTCAGCTCTGAGAGATAGATCCTAATAGCACAGGGACATCGAATCACTGAGCTCTCAAACAGATAGCCCGCAGAGCTTTATAGAGTAGCTGATGAGTGGAAAGGTGGGTCTCCAATTCGAAGGACAGAAATAGACGGTTTGATGGCACAACTATGTAGTGAGGACTTAGGATGGCGACATCAAAGAATCTCTGCCGTCACTCAGTAAGCAATTTGTGACCACTTAGTTGGTGGTTATCCAGTGACCTTGCATGTCTCATGGCCTCTGGTTGAGACAGGGATTTATCAGCCCATGGGCTGAGTGTGTTTGTGCTAACCACAAATGCGTCAGTTCTACAAATGGCTGTCAGGATTATATTTGCCATTGCTCACCGCGTTTCTCACCTAGCAACTGCTTGCCACAGGCTTTTTGACATGAGCCTACTAAAATCCATATTTCTTACAGGAAATTCACAAAGTCGAGACAATGGCCTTGTGTTCTTTTTCAGTCAGGCACGCAAAGCCTCCTTCTGTTTGTTTAATTGGTAACTTATGTATCAGAGTTCAGCATTCAGTTGGGTTTAAATGCTGTCACACTGGTCATTTACGCTACATAAACCACCAGAAGTGCATATTTATATATTTCATTTTGAGACATTGTGACTGATCTATGAACTTGCTTTGTACTCATGTCGTTAAGTTGCTTTTTTCCCCTAGACGATGTAAAAAAAAAGCACTATAATCATGGTTACTGTAATATTTTACATTACTAATTTCCATATTAGTTTAAAATGAATGCATGTTAATTATTAGCCTGGAAAAACAACAGATCATTAAACACACATACCGAGGCTCTTGCTGCTACCTGACAATGTTATTTTAGTATTCTCGATGTGTTATAATAGTTTTTAATAATGTTTTTGATTTGTTTTATTTAGATTTTTTTTTAATTCAGTTTAATTTTATTACATTTTCTTGTGGGTTTTTAAACATTTTTTATTCTTATTTTTAATTTAAGTTATTGATTTTAACATTTTAATTTAACTAAATTAAATTTAAAAATGTTGAAATTAGGCAAAAATTATATAATATATAATAATTTTTTTCTGCTTTGCAACATTTCGGTTAAGTTTTATTTTATTTCAAGTACGCTAAAAAGGTTTAGAAATATCTCCGAAATACCTAATAAATCTCAGAAATCTCAGAATTTCTCAAACCTCGCAAATAAAAAATGCAAAAAAATTCGCAAATAACTACTAAGTAATGGACAGTAACAAAACATGAACTGAAATGAATTGAACATGACATATTGAAACAGAAAGACTGATTAAAATGTAGAAATTTTTACTCAGAAATTGCTAGTAAATTTCATAAAGCATTACAAAGATGCAGCTGGTAACATTGAATTGAAAGACTGTAACAGTATTGTCTTGTAAAACGTACTCCCAATAATTAGTTTTATTTACAATTTTGATTTTACATTGAGTATTTTCTTGTTAAATCTTGTAAACTTTGTGTTTTCTGCATTGTAACAGTGTCTTTTTTGATGGTTATAGTTTAAAGTAACAATAATAACCTGCTACCTGTTAATCGTTTGATAATTTTTCATATTTCTGCATATAGTAAGTGTTTTTGATGTGTTATTTTTGCAGCGCTGTAAGGATAAGCTGAACTCCCTGGCCATCTCAGTAATGAATCTGTGGCCTGGCGTGCGTCTGCGTGTGACGGAGGGCTGGGATGAAGACGGCCATCACTCTGAAGAGTCTCTGCATTATGAGGGCAGGGCGGTTGACATCACTACCTCGGACCGCGACCGGAACAAGTACGCCATGCTGGCCCGTCTGGCAGTGGAGGCCGGCTTCGACTGGGTCTACTATGAGTCCAAAGGCCACATACACTGCAGTGTCAAATCAGGTGAGAGCAGATCACTGTGTGTGTGTGTGTGTGTGTGTTTGTGCTGAGGTTGTGCAGGGGGAAGAGGTCAAGCAAGAAACAGACTAGTACTCATAAAGGTGTGAAAGGAAAGGAACACAAACATGGTGGGATATTAACAAGTTTATTTTGAGTCACTTTGAGCACTATTTGCATCTCATTTTGTTTCTGCAATCAGATGTATTTGACTGAGTGTATGTATTTAACTTTTGGGAAATTAGTTGAACTGAGAAATGTGGGCATGGCATAAACTACTGTTCAAAAACTTGAGGTCAGTAAAAAAATAAAATAAAATAATGAATTAATACTTTTATTCAGCAAGGATGCATTTAATTAATCAAAAGTTACAGTAAATACTTTTATAATGTTACAAAATATTCTATAAGAACTAAAATATTTATCAATGATATTTCAAATTGAAAATACATTTCACAAATGTATTATTTTTGAATATTTAAAAAATGTATTTTATCCGTACTTATTAATGTTTATTTATGAATTTATTTTTATTTTGAAATCTAACCATGACTAACAAAGCTTCTCACAGCCATGTAACGTGAGAAGACAAGGACGAGAGATGGACTGTTAGAGCATGTCTATGGATACAGAAGGAATTGCATTAGATTCCTGTTTCTACACTCACTGTGGATTAATGAGCTATCTAATGTAGAGGGCCATGTTTGAGTCATCTTCAGTATCAGATGGAATTTCTTTGCTCTACATGATGATATTAAACCAGCAAAATCTTGCAGCACTGGGCCGTCTGCACTTCTTCTTTCACTATTTCTAACATTTACTTTACCTTTCTGACTTTTCTAGCAATGCTTTACCTTGATCCTTATTCCCATGCAAATCAACACGGGCTTTATGTAGCTTATCCATATCCAACCTGTTTTTTGATCTTTTCTAGTAATAAAAATGAATCAAGCTGGGGGGAAAATTCAGACAGGCACTTTGACAATTTCATATTCCTATATATTATTCAAAAATAAATTTTCTAATTTTGTTGTAGGCTAACAATATTCCAAGGTAAGACTAAAGTTGTTCTCATTCACTCTTGAAGATTTTCTTTGTAACAGAATATTATGAAATGCATTAGCCATTAGCAGGTCCATAAACAATTGTAAACAGTGTATAAATGTAATCTGTGCACACAGCACTCTCAGAAAAGACCACAGATTTTTGATTTTCATTCAGAAACTTCCACTTCTGCAAGCTCGCTTATTAAATATTTTGTCCAGTAATTAAGTTATAAGTATGTTTAAAGCATTTTACAATGTTTAAGTGCATTCTGCAGATTTTCCTCAAAACACAACTGAGAAATGGGGATTGCATAATTGTTTTTGGGCCCATCTCTTATAGAGATGTGATTTACCGTTTTGTTTCTTACATACATTGAATTTCATAATACAATCTCTAATATTCATGATCTGTTTCTCTGTTCTTCCCACTGTTTTCTTTCTCTTTATTCATTTCTCTCCTGCCCAGATCGTTATGCAAGTCAGCTGTCCCTGACATGATCAGAAGGAAAACATAGTTTTAGGATATTATATATATTGTATATCATTATGTATATATTGCAATTTGTACAAAAATGTAAGAATCTAAAGAGGCAAGATTTCTGGCAGTGCCAGTAAAGTCAGAATCAGTCCACTAGGAGGCGCTCCTGCACCAACGTCCCAATGAAGAAGAAGTAAAAGTCCCACTTTGAGGACACAAATTGATCCTATTTACCAACTCAACCAATCACTGAGGGAAACACCATAGGACCAACCAATGAGCAAGGGCTTGAAGGTATATCAACTAGCCAGAAGTGAAGATTAGAAACGGGCATGGGCATTGAATCTTTTCTTTATTTCCTTAATGAAACATTCTTTCTTTCCTTTCTTTTCTTCCATTCCTCCCTCACACTTTTCTTCAGAGCACTCAGTAGCAGCAAAGACGGGCGGCTGTTTTCCTGGAGGTGCTCTGGTGATGACAGAGGACGGCACTCGTAGACCAATCCAGGACCTACAAGCAGGAGACCTTGTTCTGGCCTCGATGGGAAGTGACGGGACTGGCGAGCTCGTCTACAGCAAAGTCCTCACCTTCCTGGACCATAGCCCCATTACCCAGAAGCACTTTCATGTGATCAGCACTGAGGATGGGGCCAGCGTCTCCTTAACGGCAGCTCATTTACTGTTTGTCGGGGTTGGAAACTGCTCCAGCGGGGGCCAGCCAAAGCCTGGATCCCTCCGGACGATATTTGCCAGTGATGCCCAGCCAGGGCAGTGTTTGCTGATCGTCGATGAGGGAGATTTCAGGAAACGTGTTTCACCGATCTCTCAAGTGGAGGTGCGGGAGGACCGGGGGGCGTACGCCCCACTTACTGCCCATGGGACTTTGGTGGTGAATGGAGTGATGACCTCGTGCTACGCTGCGGTGAATGAACCACGGCTAGCTCACTGGGCGTTTGCACCTCTACGCCTGTTGTACAGCTGGACCGGACCGGATCGGATCCTTAAGAACGGATTACACTGGTACTCTCAGGTCCTACTCAGTGTGGGAACACTACTGCTAGACTCAGAACTCTTCCACCCTTGGGCCTTAGAAGATCATGAAAGATGATGGATTGAAAACGAACGCAGAGATGAGTGAGTGGTGGGAAGACAGAGGGATGGAAATGATTGAACGCTCAGGGTTTATGACTTAAAGGGATAGATCACACAAAAATAATTACTCACCCTCATGCCGTTCCAAACCTGCAAGACCTTCTTCATCTTGGAAGACAAATTAAGATATTTTTGATGAGATCTGAGGGATTTCTGACCCTGCATAGACAGTAATGCAACTACCATATTTAAGTCTTCATTAAAATAGTCCATGTGTAGTCCATCAGTTGTTCAACTGTAATGTTATTTGTTAATTTTCAAAGACTGACATGAAAGTCATTATTTTTGCTTTCTTTGTACACAAAAAAGTAGAAGATTGTAGAAGATTGAACCACTGATGTCACATGGACTATTTTAACAATGTCCTGACTACCTTTCTGGCCTTGAATGTGTCAGTTGTGTTGCTGTTTATGGAGGGTCAGAAAGCTCTTAATCTGTATTTTCTGAAGATGAACAAAGGTCTTAAGGGTTTGGAACAAATCAGGGCAATTAATTAATGGCAGAATTTAAATTGTTGGGTGAAATATGCCTTTAAGGTGATAGTGCTAGGCGAAATATACCAAAAGCAGACTTTTTTATGACTAAAGGTGAAGAGTGTAATTTCTGTGCAACAAACGACACCAAGTGGAATTGCAAAAAAAATTATTTTTAATGCCCAGATATTCCGATCCCAAACTCATCTCATGGACCCTTTTTCAAATGTCTAGGGTTCTCAGAAGAAAAAAAAGCTATGAACTGCTGCAAGTGTTTTTGTAGGAAACAAACAAACAAAAGACAGGAAATACTTTAGTATTTTAACGCTTAAAGTTCCATCACATAGAAGTCAATGTGTTTTTAAAAAAATGGTTTATTGGTTAAATGTCCGAAATTAAGTCTGCCGTTAACACGAGCTCAAGATATTTTCACATTACATTCTCTGACATCAAATATATTAACAATGCTTGTCTGTTGCTTGACTGAAAAGGCAAATGCTAATGTGTGTCTAAAAGAAGTTACAGAGGTTGTTGAGGATGTTGCACAGGAAAACTCATCTATTCACAAGCCCACAACCTTTTCGAACTCATACTTTTTTAGGTAAAATGTTTTATTCAGGAGACCACCATTCTTGATCATGCAAGAGTCATGGTGTTGTTTGTGTGTAATGCGAACTTTAAGGTTGTCCTACAAAACTATATCATCACTGCAGCACTCTAAACACTTACAATGATAATAACTAGGGAAAAGCGTCCTCACTGTCTGTGTAAAGGGTCAATCGGTCGGATTTGACAAAGATGCTCAAACAAATGGAACAGTGTCAGTCTTTACACTTTTCGGGAGAATAATCATACTTATAGCTGTATAAGCTAGAATTAAGAAAAGTATTTCACATTGAAAAAACTTCACACATCACCTTTAACTGTAAAAGAACAGATTACAAATTGACCTCTTGTCTTGCTTCTTACAGAAATGGTGAGAGACCAAACATTGTCTGTGCCTTTGTTCGTTATAATCCAGTGTCTTTCCTCATTAGACTGTCATCAGTCTTAACACAGTCTGTTAAACTATTTTAAAAATGTTATTTCAAATAAAGTACTTTGTAATATCATTAAGGTAATATAAGGTATTCGGGTAAAGTATTTAAAATCTATTTTTGAAATTAAACTTTATACAAATTATTTATTTGCCTTGTATTTGCTGGCTATGACAATTTCTTTTATTCATTATTTTTGTCATCTGTGTGATATGTTGTCAAGGGTCCTCAGCCTTTTTGACTTAAAATCCCCCGTTTGTCCAAGACTTTATTTTGGAAGGCGCTCCTGTCTAAGCTGATTTTTACCTCTGGTACTTGTTGTAATAAAAACTGGTTTAGAACTACTGGTCTTTGTAATTGTTCCCTGCTGGCAGAAAGCGCTCAGTACTGTGTGCAGGAGAGTGAGATGGGTTTAATGTAACAGGAATCCCACCAAACATGTGATATGACCCCACTGAATAGATAAACTCTCCTCTTACAGAGGAGACCATGCAAACATGGCATTTAGCCTGGGCTCATCTTTCAAATTCTCAAGAGACTAAAATATTAGGATAAAAAGGAAGACATTTTGGATGCTTTATAGTGACACCTTGAATGTTATAGACTTCTCACCATGAACCTCTTATGTTATATTAAAATCATCTGATAATTAAGTAAACGTAAATGCCAAAAATCCTAGTTGCATTGATTCTTACTGAAATGACAATTAAATAAAAATGTGTAGAATTTGGATGCTATGATAATTATTATTTTACAAGGGCTCCACATCCTAAAACGTAAAAGGCAACTGTTTATTTTCATGCATAAAGAACTAAGTTATACGGGTAAATAAATGATTAAAATAATATAATATATAAGATATATATATATATATATTTTTTTTTACTACTGCCTGTAGTGCTTGTTTATTTAAGCCAATTTTATACATTTGTTTATTTTTTATTCTATGCTATAATATCTTTTTTTTTTTAATGTAGCCTATTTACTTTTTTCCAATACTTTTGTCCAAGCTCTTCAAGCACTTCCTTGCAACTCTTCGGAGGTCCCTGCCTGGACCCCAGTTTAAAAACATTTTGTATAACTGTCCAATAAGACTTTATACAACTTTCCAGAAGCAAAAATGAAAAAAGATGCTTATAACATATCGTGACCGCGTTTACCTGTGGCTTTAAGAGAGCGTCTATATTAAGGAGTGGAAACATAATCCAGCGCTCTCTCTCTCTCTCTCTCTCTCTCTCTCTCTCGTTTAACAGTCGCTTGTCACCAGATGCGAATAACGGAACCAGCGACCGTAAACTGTTTAAGTTTTAAGCTTAAACTTCTTGATAGCGTGTTTCGGAAGGAGTTTAGGCTAATAATATCTCTTCGCGTCCACATTTAGGACTCGCGCACTGTCTCTTTAAGAGGGTTTACCCACCGACCTCCTGTTGATCCGACAGTATTTCCCCATACGTTACCGTTCTTCTGTATCTCCTGCTAGTCTCTCTGCGCTTTACTTCATTCATTAGTTTGTTGATTTATTTATTTAATTTATTTACTTTGGAAACTTGAAGCTCAAACATGGCAGAGGTAGGGAAAGGAGTCAACCCAGGGAAACTGGCCAGTAATGTACAGAAGAGGATAACCCGAGCACAAGAGAAGGTACGCTTGCTTACATCTGCTCTCTAAGTTATGTATGTGCTACAGTCATGCATTTGTTGTTGTTATTCAGTTTGTCCATTCATCTGCGACCGACTGAAATTGTGCTGTAAGTGTCAAATAGCCTGGCAATGTTTATAACTGTGGATCTGGTTAGTACTGTGGAACGAGACTGTAAATATAAGAGCTGAAGAGCGCTGAAACACTTCATACAACACTCACTCATGTGTTTGTCTGGCTCGCTGTTTATTTCTCTTCCCGTGAGCAGTTCCTGTCACAGTTGTTTGAAACTGATTATTTGAGATAAAGTGCATTAAAGAGCAGCTGTCAGTGACCAAAGCTCTTTTGACATTTAAATTTCTTCAGTTGAATCAACCATTCGTTATATTATTTTATGTAGTAGTGAAGACTAGGGGCTATTTGTCACACTTTTGTACTATTATGGTTAAGTTTAATTTATTTAGAAAATTATGCATATTCCTTAAATGTAATTTCTACCGCTGTTTCCCATGTAATAATAAATAATTAAAAACACAGTTCAATAATTGATCATTTATGGGCATGATTTCACATGGGGAAAATTAGGCAGCTGCTGTTAACACCGATTTGAGAACACTTTTTAAATATGAATCTTAAAGTAAAAAAGACAAAAAATAAATAAATAAATAAATAAAAGCTTTCTCTTTACTCAGTGTCTGTTTTGTAAAATACGCTGTAGACTCCACTATATGTAACTGAAACAAAATTATAAATATGTAACTGAGACAAAATTTGAAATAATTCTAAAATTACTCTCATGTGACAACTTGCCCCTGGCTGAACTATTATGAAAACTGTTGTCTATAATCTACCCTCATTATATAGCTAGCACTTGTCTGAATGTATGTCAGTGTTTTTTTCCCCAACCACTAGAGAAAACAATCTATGTGTCACTTTATAATTAATCAATCCTTACAACAATGTCCTCATGCCCCAACTAGTCTCACTCTCTCCCTCAACATTCTGTATCACAGAAAAGCCCTGTGAGATACACTAGGACGTAAAACATGAAGGGAATCAGAGAGATTCACTGCAAAGGAATCCCTGGTTCTCAGGAACACGTTGAGCAGCTTGGAAATGGCCGTGCTGTGGCACAGAGTAGATCTCAGGGTATGAGTGGTGCATCAACAAAAACAACCCCCAGCTGAAAACAGGAGATACAAAGGAAGTGCAATTTCCACACTAAATGCACAAAATGACCGCTGACCTCCCAGAGCGCACAGCTGGACTCCAGAACCCTGCACTGTGCAAAAGTGACACGCTTTCGATTTGAGTAAGTTTAGGATGTAAGACCAGGGTTTAAGGAACTACTTGATAAATTCAGCCAGTGTGGGTTTATTTTAGAGGTCTGACACTTGCACACTGTTTCAATGAGTTAATAAGTTAGTTAATAATCTAAACTAGCACTATAATCAGATATCAATAGTAGAATTTTTGTTTTAGGCTACTTTTTGTAAGAGGCTTAGACATCTTGGATAGGAGATTTCTAGGAAAGATAGTTTTATCATTTCCTGTCGTTATAAACCAAACAGGCTCATTACTTTTCAGTCATATAGATGTTATTTAGGATCTTTATCTGCTTCTGTGTTCATGTTCCTATTCCAGTAGCTCTTCCGTCCTGCATGCTAGACTCATAGTGACTATTTTTAGTAGTTTAGTGTGTAATTCTTTTACACACAGGTTTTTAAATGCATCGGTACAGTCCATGTGACATCAGTGGCTCAACTCCAGTTTTGCGACGCTACAAGAATACTTTTTTCTGCAAATAAAACCAAAATAATTAATTAATTTTACCAACCATTCTTCTCATCGAGTTACATCTTCCTCCGTTTTAGAGAGTAACACATTGCATACGCACGCTTTCACCTAATTGCAAAAAGCTTATTAAGCAGATTACGTTTATGCGCATGCTTTCCCCCAAACGTAAACAACGCTGATCACATAAAATATGTTTTTAAGTACTCTCCAAAATGGCGGAAAACGTAACTCTGGCTAGAAGAATGGTTGAGTAAATTATGTTTCTTTGCGCAAAAAAAAAAAGGTTTTTTGTGGCATTGCAAAAATGAAGCCACTGATGGACTGTTTTACTGGTGTTTTTACTAGGTTTCTGGATCTGGGATCATTTCAGTTGTATTGCTGTCTATGGAGGGTCAGACAGCTCTCCGATATCATTAAAAATATCTAAATTTGTGTTTGAAGATGAACGAATGTCTTACGGGTTCGAAAATAAATGAGGGTGAGTAATTTCAGGGTGAACTAACCCTTTCAGAAAACGTGAAATATGTACTATTGTTATATATAATATTATATAAAGTTATTATATAATAACTATTGTTTGTTATGTTGCTTTAATTGACAGAATTTCAATAATTGCATGAATGCTCCTTTTAATATGGACAGATTGTTTTTGTCTGTAGGCGTTACAACTGGCCTAAATATTATGTGTCAGCACTTGTTTTAGTTGCGTTTAGTGTATTTTACGGTGGCTCAAGTCCTTAACTCTCTCTGCCTCTTTAGTGTGTGAAAAGCTGGACTCACTCTTAAAGTATGTGTGTGTGTGTGTGTATATGTATACACTCCTTCTAAGTGAGACGCTGGCCATCAGTGTGATTGCGTTGAGGTAAGGTCGCAGTCTCTTCTTCCCCGCTGAAACTCGGCCAGGTAGAGGAGAGTTAACCATGATCCTCTAGTGGCAAATGGCCCACATTTTTGCATTCTCCTCCATCTTTTCCCATTATTCGCTTATCCCACATACACCTGTCTGTCATTAGATGACGTTCGTCACTAATTTGGAACATCAAGGCAGGTTATTCTTAAATCACCCATCCTTTTTTTGGAGAAACATTCCAGAAGTGTCCAGTCGCATAATGACCCTGGAGCACAAGAGATGGGTGCAAAGTTACAACCACCTCCTTTTCTCAGATTAGAAACCAAAGGAAGCGTCCTCAGCCTTCCCCTGACCTCTGCTCTGATTGGACAGGGGGCATGTCAATCAAAAGCTCGAGCGTGAGCCACACCCCTTTTCCGCACTCCACCCACACACCTGTTCATCCTCATAGAGCTACAGAGCAGTGTGTGGATTGGGCTATGAATAGCAGACAGGCTGTAGCTGTGAGCTAATCCCCAGAAACCCCTTGTGCGACAAACCTTGGTGTGTGTTAATGCCAACGGCTGTGGTCTGGGGTATTTTTGGGGCTGTAACTGAACACCAGCACACATCGACCAGAAGTAAAAACCAGGGGCCTTTATATACAGATGAAGTGACATTTGGCTGATATTTGTGAGAATGTGGTCATAAATTCACACAAGCACATACAGGCTACTGTTAAATCTCTCTCATTGTAAGCTCCTTTAACCTTTTAGTTAAAGCTCCACAGACACACTGATTAAGTCCATCCGCTTGCGACTCCTATGAGACAGCAGAGGGTGTGTGTTTACTTTAGACAGATCTGTCCCAGAAATATAGTTCAGTCTGATAAAACTTATCAAGGCATTTTGAAACTAAAACTTTATGCATCTGTGCTGTTGTATGAAAGAGAGAATGAATTTGCCTTTGTATGGTGTCAGATCATGAGGGTGTGTTAAAATGGATAACTGCATCCAATAGTATAAACTTGCCTCTCTCAGTTGCTCGAATGCTTTGCAAACACACACTTAGGAATCTCTCAGCTGCTGGACAAATGCTTGGCGCTGGTCTGATCAGAGCTGTATAAATTGAACATGCTGATTCAGAAATAGTTCTCCTGTAAATTAAAACTTGGTCATCATTTACTCATGTCATTCAAAACCAGTATGACTTATGGTCTGTGACACACAAAAGAAGACAACTTGAAAGTTCCTGTTGCTCATATACAATTGATACAGTGTCCAGAGATACCAAAAAACAACCCGAAAACAGTTTATATATGACTTGTGTACCAAAGCCATATGAACAGACTGTAATTTAAGCAATTTTACACAGGCATATTATGCAAGGCAGCTTCCAAATGAGGAAACATACAGGATGATAACATTAGCAGTACTCCAATACTTAGTTTCGATTGTAAATCAGAAGAGTACAGAAGCTAGAGCAGAAGTGTAACTCAATAAAAGTTGAGAAAGTCAGGATATATATATATATATATTTTTTTTTTTTTATGGGAAATGCCTTGTGTTTATGGTTATAAAAAGTGCTCTTAAAATACAACTTCCTAAAGATTGTATCACTTCTAGTGCTTTTACAACCATTTGTGCTTGTGATGGATCCACTAACCTGATTTTACCAAGTGTTTGGTGCTTATACATCAGTGTCAGTCATCCAAAATGTCTTCTGATTTTAGGCATTACTCATGGGTAAGGTTAGGTTTAGGTGTAGAGATATGGTCAAGACTATATTATTGCATTACAATATTGTTCCAGGGTCAATAAAATATGTTGACCTAAGGACGCAACTTGGCAAAATCAGGACGTGCGTGGTGGATCATTAAAGGAATGGTTCACCCAAAAATTCTGCTATAATCTACTCACCCCCAAGCCACCCTAGCTGTACCTTTCAGACGAACACAGTCTGAGTTTTAAAAAAAAAAAAAGGCCATTATCACGGCCTGACACGGCCTTTATTAATATAGGCCAGGAGAAAACCAGTGGGGAGGTTAGAGGTTACTGTGATTTCCCTTTTGAGCTTTATTGAATTCCTTTTCTCTAATAGACCAGGAACTTCTCTGGAACTTACTGTGTTTTTCTTTGTAATCATATCTGACATTTGTTACAGGAAGTTTCCTGTTATGTGTAGCAATTTACTGAAACCGATGTTGCTCTAAGTAGGTTTTTGTAGTGTATTAAGCTTCAGATGGCTTACTTATAGTTGATTAATATGCTGCCAAGACCTGATATAGGGGAGCAGAAGAAAAAGGAAATGACCTTTGAATAAATAGAGAATGCACACAACTTATATATAGATATGTATATAGATAGCTTATTTTACATATAATTAGAAACATGGCATCCATTATTGGACCTGTATTTTAATTTAGGAAAGAAAACTGATACATAAAAAGATGATTATTTTAGGCACAAATGAAACGCTGATAATAATGAGAAATGTTTTTGAGCATCACAACAGCACACGATTTCTAAAGGATCGTGTGACACTGAAAACGAAAGTTATCATTGCAATAACAGGATTACATTTTAGCCTACCTTACAATATTAATATAGAATTTAATATTTTAAATTGTATTAACATTTCACAATATTACTGTTTTAATGTATTTATGATTAAATAAATATGTATTAGTATGAGAAAGAAACTTTTTAAAAACTTAAAAAAAATCTAATCAACTCCCAATTTTCAAATAGTAGCATATTTTTTTTTAATTGACCAATAATCTGCTTGACTCATAAACAAAACTCAGTATTATCAAAATTTATTGACAGTCATATAAGTGGATATTGCTTACAGAATTACAGAAAATCATCTACTATCTCATAAATTCTGTATTATCTGTATTAGTATCCCCCAACCACCTGCTCTCTAATATCTCATCATCTTTTAAAAAATCAATGCCGTTCCACCTCTAGCTCAGCGAGTCCCAGTTCCTGGAAGACCTCTGAGTCAGAGAGAATGCCTTCATCCCAGATCTGCTCTACTGCGCAGGAAGCACAGGTCATCATGACACAGATTCAGACCGCTGTATTTTAAGATGTCGGGGGGCTCGAGGGAGGGGTCCAGATGCAATGCATTTAGGATCAGCTTTCAAACACTCCCAGCACAGCAATACACATTCATACATTCTTCAAGAAGAGCACAGCTGACACGGCCTTTATTAATATAGGCCAGGAGAAAACCAGTGGGGAGGTTAGAGGTTACTGTGATTTCCCTTTTGAG
>JAUMHP010000048.1:3180931-3194855 GCA_032361065.1 Enteromius trimaculatus | reverse complement strand
CCTACCCATCTCCACCCCTAAACCTACCCATCTCCACTCTCTGATTCTTAAACCTTCCCATCTCCACCCTCTGATTCTTAAACCTTCCCATCTCCACCCTCTGATTCCTAAACCTACCCATCTCCACCCCTAAACCTACCAATCTCCACCCTCTGATTCCTAAACCTACCCATCTCCACCCCTAAACCTACCCATCTCCACTCTCTGATTCTTAAACCTTCCCATCTCCACCCTCTGATTCCTAAACCTACCCATCTCCACCCCTAAACCTACAGATCTCCACCCCTAAATGTAGATCCAACCACGCCCCGCTGGATATTGTGGGCTGCAGCGAGCCCTACTCGCATGACATAGACACAGACAGGTTATGAAGTATTGGTTTTTGTCAAGGTGTCAAAACAAAGGCATCTCAAACAATGTCATCTTTGCATTAAAAATAACATAAGTGAGCGAATGACAGTTGGGTTCCGGCTACATCTAGACACCAGAATTTGTTGTATTACATAGCAAGGACTATCTAGCAACACTCACAACCTTATAACAACACCCTGGTACCCATTTATGCCCATTGTGTATTTACTGTAGTTACTTCTGCGTTAGATGAACTTGTGACTCTTTGACTCCCTGCACAGGCCCGCATCGCTAAACGTGAAAGGAAGCTCGTAGATTTTGACAGTGCCAGACATCATTTTGCTTCTATACAGAAAAACAAGAAGAAGGACGAGGCCAAAATTGCCAAGGTATTGAAAGCTCGTCCCAGCTTATTAGCGTATGCTTTTTGTCCTTAAACCTTGTCAGCTAACCAGTTTATTGCTATAACAATGCGGAATATATTGCATTTTGGAGTCAGTTTATTTGCTTGAGTGAATGTATGTGTGTTTGCACAAGCTGTTATCTTGCTTGATGAGGTTTGTGTGAGCTAACATCAGCACTCGAGTGTGTTTGTGGCTGTTCTCTCTGTCTCTATCTCTTCGCTGCATGTCTAGCCTCTGGCTCTGGTGGAGAAGGCTGCTCCCGGCTGGGCTCAGGGAATAATCACAGCACATCAAATCGCTCAAACTAACCTCTCGAGAAACCAGGTGACTCATCTGTCACTCAGCCTGTAAACCCTCCCTTAATCTGCATAACCCCCACCCACCTACTCACTAACCACACCCACTCATAGTGTGCTTTCCTCAGGTGTAATAACTTGATGCTTTTGTTGTGTATGACATAAAAATGTGTCTGTTTAAAAGAAAACTGTCTAGTTTGGGGTCAGTAAGATTTTAAGTTTTTTTGGAAGAAGTCTATTATAATAACTGTGTACTATTATTACAATTTAAATTTTCTAATCTGTATGAATATATTTAAAAGTTGATTTCTGCATGATTTTTGTTGATTTCTGAATTTTCAGCATGTTTCAGTGTCCCATGATCCTTCAGAATCATTCTTAGATACTGATTTGCTTCTCAGGAAACATTTCTTATTAGTGTTAATGGCAAAAACACAAATGATGATTTTTTTTAAAGATTTGGTTCTACCTTTACTTTAAATATGTCATTAAATGATTGCTGAATAAACTAAGGATCCTGAACTTTTAAATGGTATTGTAAATTAAATACATTTAAATAAATGTAAAAAATAAATACAAATTGAATCTTCCTGTAATTTTTTAATTCCTTCAGCTACAATTCAGTCATAATTTGTTTTTGTTGTGTGAAGAAATGGAGCAAAACATTATTCAGAGTTGCTTTTTATGTAATACAGAATGAAATAATACAGTGAGTAAATGTTTTATGTTTATTTGAAAGGCTTTCTGGAGATTCCAGTAGAAATAAATCTGTCCACAGTCTATCCATGCAGAATTCAATGCGTAATTCTTTGTATATGTATTTTGATAAATTATAGTGTGTTAGCTTAATGACTGTGTGGATGTGTTTCTGTTTGTTTAGGCCGAGGAAGAGTTGGGCAAAGCTCAGAAGGTATTTGAGGAGATCAATTATGAACTCCAGGAGGAACTTCCCACCCTGTGGGACAGGTAAAAACCAGTTTTCACACTGCCATGATCTCTGTTTGTCTCTTATTCCTTCCCCTCTTTCTGTCTTCTTAAAGGAGTAGTTCACCTGAAAATGGATAAGCATCACATTGTTCTAAACTTTATTTGCTGCTCTTTTTTTTCTTTGGGAACACAACAGGATTACTTCATTTGCAGTATCACTTTTCCATATAATAAGAATTTGAGGTTATCATATCTGAGAAGCTACAAAAAGGACAAAAATGCAATATAAAAGCCATACAATATCTCTCGAAAGACTAACATTTTTGTCTTAAATTCCTGTTCCTCACACAAAGCTACCTTTATTTGATTAAACAAGTGTAAAAAGCATAATTCATTCATTTTTTTAGCATTTAAAATGTCATTTTACACTGAATTTTTAGCATCATTACTCCTGTCTTCACTTGCATGAATCCCTAAAAAATCATTGTAATATTTTCTTACTATTATCAAAATAATTCATTTGTAAAAAAAAAAAAAAAAAAAAAAAAAAAAATCTAATCTAAAATTGGATAAAATTGGCTATATGTATGTATGTACAGTATATATATATATATATATATATATATATATAGTCCTGAGTCTCTTAAAGTCTTTATTGTCACTTTACTGCATTTTTGGTCATTTTTTTTCTCTAATGCTAGTGTCTTATTGAACTTAAACTATTGACCTTTATGATGTAATACATAATTTATTGAGCTCAAGAGATAATGAACTGTTTTTATATGACAAACTGTGCAAATATTCTTCTTTTGTGTTCCAAAGGGAAAAAAACAGCTGCGTTATTTGAATAACATCATTACAAGTACATACAAGAATATACATTTTTTTTGTGAGCTGACATTTTCCCCTCTTTTTAAATGAGCGGATATTGACTTGTCGTTCTCTCTCTCTTTGCAGTCGTGTTGGCATCTATGTTAACACATTCCAGAGCGTTGCTGGCCTGGAGGAAAAATTTCACCGGGACATGGGCAAAGTGAGCCAATAATAAGAGACTTATTAATGAGATAAATGAGATTATTGTTGTTAGTTACCAGGGTATGTTGCTCTCTCACACACACAGCTGAACCAGAATCTGAGTGATATTATGACCAAACTGGATGAGCAGCGTCTAGCCAAGTGAGTTCCTTTATCCTGGGATATTTCCTGCTTGTAAAGACACATGTGGTTTCCTGTAGTTTAGCACACAGATGTGTGAGTTCTTGTTTCCCTTGTAAATTAAACCAACACTCCCCCAAATAACCCACAGAAAAGGTGTCACGACAGCAAGCACTGGGAAGAGGTAACGTTTTATGTGTGCGTTTATGCAGCATTTATTGCACTTCAACAAGATTTGACTTATTTTGGTGTGTACATTGTTTTAATGACTTCAGAGGAATAGTGCTGTGAAACGATTAATTGCATGCCAAGTAAATGTTTTTAATTATATAATATGTGTTTATACTGCGTATATTTATTAAGTATATATAAATACACACACATACGATATATATTTTGAAAATATTTTCATGTATATATTTATATTAACATAATCAGTATTGTATTAAAACGTTTTACATGTTTAAACAACATATTTTTCTTGCATATGTGTGTGTATTTATATATACATAATAAATATACACAGTATATTATGTCAATAAATCTTTTATTTTAGATGTGATTAATTGCGATTAATCATTCAGCGCTACTGGGAAACATTCGTTTTCATTTGAGAAGCGTTTGTTTTTCCTCCAACTTTTTTTTGTTGTTGTTGGTGCACATCACAGTTGAACGATTAAAACTAACACTTTACTAACACAAATTACTGCTTCACAGGGCTGTCTACATGCTGACATGAAAAATACAACTGCATGTCTTTGAAATGCGTTAATTGTGCATGGTAGTGATTTAAACCAATCTGCCTGCAGTAGTAACACTGATCTCTGCTGCCACCTAGTGATCTATTTCAGTCAGAACACTCTGTCTGATGACAAACATTTACCAGTGTGTGTTTTTTTAATGCAGTGAAGAAGCAGCCAATCACAACCTCCCAGAGTCCGGGTCAGAAGCCCCTAAATCACCAGCAAAGGTGCTGTGAGAGAGCTGCTGTTTTTATGTGCTTTATGTATTGTCTTGTTTATGTTTATTACAGCATGTATGAAACTAAAGTTTTACATTTATACATCATCCATTACAATGGGGTTTAAATAAGTTAATATTCACATAACCGTGTGAATATGTATGTGATATGTATTAATAATCAACCTTTTCATTCTTTTTTAATAGTATCAAATCTATTTAGCTTTCATTCCATTTCTGTAGCTTTAGTTCCAGAGCTCAGGCTAATTTTGTTTCATTGTCAAGACACTTTATCTGATATTCATTATTTTATTTTAGATTTTGGATATTTGAGCTATTTATTTTATAAACTATTATAGTACCCTACATTCTAGTATATATTATATTATATTAGTAGTGTATTTTGTTGACAATAACAACACTGCCTTAGAGTTTGGGATTTGTAGATAATTAGGTAAACATGAATGTGTGTACGCAAACCTAAAGCATGTTAGACACATAAAACACTAACCGTAAGCATGATTTGGTGTTTGAACTGTATTTTCCTCTTGCTTGTGTGTATCTGCATGTGTGTGTTGGTGTGGCAGTCCAGAGAAGCACCGCTGGTATCACGGCCGCCCAGGCCGACTTCATCTCAGGAGGTGAAACAGGACGACACCATTAACCTGCTTGAAGATGCAGTGGTGCCTGACATTAACAATTCAACCCAGCCACAGGTCAGAGGTCAAATGACTCCTGCTTATCTAAGCACTCTCACCAATCTCTTCCTGGATTCATCTCCATTTCGTTTATATATCATCTCCATCCTTAATTAGCATATTCATTCTCCATTTTCACCCTAAAAGTGACTGTTGTCGTCTTATCGTTAACTCTTTTCTGCTTAGTTAACCTAAGTATTACTGCTTTGTCAATATTACCATCTTTACTCTCCGCAAACCCATAATTGCAACAAATCCTAGTAGTAAAGCTGGTGTTTTGTGCTGTGCACAGCAGTGTAATGCTCCAGTAGTGTGTAGTCTGCTGGATTTAGATCTGGATGCTTGCTCCAGCCCACCAGCTGTGGGTCAGAGGACACCATGGGTCAAATACTGCTCTTAGTATTTCTGCTATAGAAATATTTGGCAAAAGTAGTATGCATTTCTGAATTCAGCATATGACTCAGCATAACAGTCTCGAAGTGGACTGAAATTTCTGCATGTTTCCGCTTTGGGTATTGGGGAACTGAAATGCCACAAATGGTTAGCATGTAACACGTTAACTGCTCGCATGTGATGCATGTTGACTTGCTTTCTGCCAGTTCCTGAAACAAGGAACCAGGGACAGACAAAAAGTAAATAATACAAATAAAAAAAATCAAAAACAAATACACTACCATTTAAAAGTCTGGGGTCAGTACTATTATTTGAACAACTAAATAATATTCATTGATTCCTGAGAAATGCCACAGTTTCCAAAAAGATATTATGCAGGAAAGCTGTTTTCAACGTTGATAATAGTGATAAAAGTTATATTAAGCATATTGGAATGCTTTTTGAAGGATCATGTGACACCGGAGTAATGATGCTGAAAATACAGCTTTGCATCACAGGAATAAATTACATTTAAAACATTCAAGTTATGAAAGATTCATTGATTTTTTTTTTTTTTTTTTTAAATATGCTGTCAAACCTCAAACATTTCTATGGTAGTATGTAACAAGTATTTTGGATAATTGTACTTTGCTGTCAGCTACTAATTGTATTGTATTACCCTCAGCTCTGTATGACACAGTTTACCAGGATTATATTCACTGCACACAATTCCACCAATTTTCCCCTAAAATCTCTGCAAAAATGTGGTCTGTAGACTCTGTCTGGGCTTGTTTATTGTCAATATTACTCTATATTATTTTTATTTCTCCTGTACATGGTGTTCCAGTATCCACTATTTGATCACTTCTCCTTTAACAAATGCTTTCCTCTCATGTTTGCTGTAATAATAAACTCTGAACACTATGAGCATAAGCTCCTGTCAGTGGGTTTATGAGAGCTCTCTTCTTGCTATAATCATGCTGACAGACATACTTTGCACACTTATTATGGCCCTCATTTATCTTACTCTTTCATTTTGTGCTGCCTCGTGAAAGGAGGTTTCATGGGATTCATGGGAGGTAAGATCTAATGCTCTGCTGGCACTCTTGTGATGGACGTATCAGATCTCTCTTGACATAATCTTCTAGTGGTCTGATTGATCACGGCAGTGGGTTGCACTCAAAGAGCCAGAAAGAACCATTTGATGGGGCTTTTGGATGACAATCTTCTGCAGTCTTTAGATTGATAAATTAGAAAGAAAAGTGCACACAAACAAACAGACGTTCAGCAAAAGTTTAGCCGAATCCAAGACAGTTTGTCTGGTGTTGAGCCAGGTCAGGTCAGTTGATTTTGGAGCTGAAAACAGACATCCATTGCAGAAACAAGAACAAAAAAAGTTACATTTTAATATAGTGTGTGCGTGCACCTGGTATTTATCACCTTATGGGGACCATTAGTCCCCACAAAGATAGGAATACCAGTAAATTTTGACCTTGTGGGGACATTTCTTAGGTCCACATGAGGAAACGAGCTTATAAATCATACAATTGTTAGGGTCTTAAGCCATTTTTCTTAATACAAATAAATCTGAAATAAAATATAAATTAAGATGAAAAGCGTCCATTTATGCAAGGCAACATTTCTCATCGTTGTTTATTTTAAATTAAAGCAGTGAAACTGAAAATAAAGTGAAAACTAAAACTGTAATGGAAATAAAAAAATATAACCTAAATAGTAATCATTTAAATAATACAAAATGACTAAAAATATAACCAAAATTAAAATAAAAATGAAAGCTAATTCAAAATACTGCTTCAAAAAATAACAATAAAATGTAAAAAAAAAAATGGGAGTTTAGAATAAACAGTAAATCATAATCGCATAATTCACATCTCTTCATCTTTTCCTTCATTCATTCCCTTTTTCTTGCGAATCATTTGCCTCTTTTGCCGTATTGCCTGGCTTTTTTGTCCTGCCATGTATTTTACCTCCCTAAATCCAACCCTGGCGACCCTTCCTCCCCATCCCAGCCTGATCAGACCCCGGCTGCAGACCCCTCCCAGCAGTGGGACTCAGATGAAGAAGCTGTCCAACAGCCGTACGAGGCTCCTCAGTGGGAGGATGAGCTGGCTCCTGCCATACAGCCGTATGAACCTCCCAGCTGGGATGAGCAGGACAGCGTGTCTGCGCAGTCTGGCTGGGGCAGTGAAACAGCTGCACCTGCGCAGCCAGACTGGGAGGATGATGGTGCGGAGCGCTGGGGCGAGGAAGGGTCCCAGGTAGGGCAAAACCACGACCCAGATACTAACTGGGGCAGTGGTGCAGCTCAGGCTTGGGAGGCGGAGTCAGAGCCGCCTCAGTGGGAGGAGCTTCAAAGTGTAAGAGGAACAAGATTCGTTTTGGTTTTATTGTGGAGTAACGTCATAGAGTTAGGAGAGACGAGAAGTAGATCATGTTGTTCTGTGGGTGTTGCAGGTTTCCACCGTGGTCTTGTTAAATGTCTGTTCTTGTGCATATTTCTATATGTTGTTGTGTTGAGTTGATCAGGTATAATTAAGGTGTTTCTCTTTATTCTTTGTATTTAGAATGAAGCGCCAACAGTGACAAATGGCTCATCAGATGCAGAGCTTCCTCCATCTGTTCTTTACAAGGTGAGACGCACTGAAAACCCAAGGTAACATGAGTATACAATGGTACTACTTATTATATTATATTAATGCATCACTGTATTTTGATGTACAGTATTTGATTATATATAATAGATAAGTATATATAATGTCAAATTGATTAGGCCTAATTGCAATTAATTTGTTTTTACATAATATATGTGTGTGTACTTTTTTTATTTATATGTATATATTAAACACACACACACACACATATATATATATATATGAAATATATGTAGGGTAATATATAAATATATAAATCATATACAAATATTGTATTTATATATACATATAACAAATATCCACAGTATACACACATGTAAAAACAAACTTTTATTTTGGATTTGATTCATTGAACTGACAGAACTGAAACACACACACACCCATACAAACACAATTTATAATAATTATTTGAATTTTTAATATTAATAATTTTATTCCTATTTGACATTTTGAATTCTTTTTTAACAATGTACAAGTCTTCATAAAGAAGTATTCATATTTTTATAAAATCTTGCTAACCCCCATTTTTGAAAGGTGATTCAAAGGAATACAAACACACACACACACAAAGCGAGAGAATTCACTTATATGATTTTTGTTAGGTGAAAGTGATGCATGACTACGGAGCAACAGACAGCGATGAACTTGATCTGAAGGCTGGTGACATTGTGCTTGTGCTTCCCTTTGCTAACCAAGATGAACAGGTCAGTCATGGCACCCATAATTATGCATGCACACAATCGGACAATGACTCATTGTCTTTTTGTTTGTGTGTGCAGGATGACGGCTGGTTAATGGGAGTAAAAGAGTCACACTGGCTTCAGAATAAAAACCTGCTAGCTAAAGGAGTCTTCCCTGAAAACTTCACCCAGAAACTGTGAGCGGAACAGCCCTCCCAGAATCACCTGTCCTTATACTTCGTTTCTCACCACTTTACTGTGATAACATTTTTTATAAAACATCTACAAAAACAAGGGCTTCTCAAGCAAATAAAAACTGTTTTATAGAATTGGGGTAAAAAATAAACAGTAAAAAGTATTAGCTGATATTTGCAGCAGCATGCATTACACAACTCCATGAAGTAACATGGGCTACATACACAGTGCAGCCAAACTCGCTTGTCAGTTCATCCTTTAAAGCCTAATCCTGGTCTGTACACACTGTTCAGTCACTTACAGGAGTGACAGACACATTCAAAAGCTTCTTCACAGTTTGTATACAACTGAAGAGAACAATTAGATGTTAATGATGCGTTTAAACTAGATATGTTGCTCTGCTTTATGCACAAAAAAGTCACATAGAATGAGATCTAAGTCTTGACTTATACATGTTGCCAGGAAAAAAAAAGCAAACAAGAACAAGCAAATAAATCCAAATAATTTCTATTGGTAAAAAGACAAAATATTGTAAACTGTACCTGTCTACATAAACTGGATCACTTAATGAGTGAAGCCATAACCCACATACGCTGATAATAAATGGACCTGGCAACCCTGCAAGAACAAGCTCCGCAGACTTTCAAAAATAAACGATGCCTCTGTCAACGGCCATTTTGTTTAAATAGTAGAATGTAAGTATTTGGTCGGTGTGTCAAAAATAGCAAACACGCAAGACTTTAAAGAACATGGTGTTTCAGCAGAATTCTGCTCAGTACACTTAAAGTCATTATTTAGGAGATTCAGACCCATATTTTAATGGGTTTGCACTCCTTAAACATTACAGTGTGAACATGGCCATGGACACAGTTAAATACCTAATAGTGATACAAACTGGGATTTGATTAATTTTTTGTCATTGGGCCATTTTGGGAATACACAAAAGCATCAGAATGCTGAACATGACACACGCCAATCAGTCAATTACAGTGAAATCTTTTACTCTATTGCTTAAAGTCAGCATGAAATCACTGTTCACAGTTCTTCAGTGCTTGTTCCACATATCGGAAAAAAAAAAACCTATAGATTTTTACCAAGTATAAAAAGAAACAAATAGCATCTTGTATCCTAGTGCAAAGAGTGATAGATGCTCTACACACAACGTGGAAATAGATGCAATACACTATTTGTACTAAAGGGAAAATATCTGGTGGGAAAAAAGCAAGTATGCCATATTTCAGGAAGATAAGTGGGTAATGCAAACTCCATTTCAGGGACAAAAGACTCTCTAGAGTCTCCTGTACATGTAGAGCCCCTTTAACCCTTACAGTAGTTTAACATGTTGTTCCCTAGATAGGGTTTCTAGCACAGCACTGCATGTGAGGGCTTCATCTCAATACTTTTATGATCAAAAACTTCATTATATTTAGCCTATGTTATAAATGTCTTCAGGTATATGGCACCAAAGCTTATGGAAATTATACAATGGGACAAACCACTTTATTGTACTGTATGAACAACAGTTAGCTCGAAACACATTTTGCAATGTATTTTAAAATCTTTAAACAACATTTGTTATGGTTGCATGAATGTTTTATATTTCCTGTTAGACGGGTGCACAAAAGCTTTATTTTTAAAGGACTGGAGAAGATCATGCATATCTCATTTTCATGATCCTGCTAATATTTAAAATAGAAAATCATGTCAAAAACATAAGATATTTAGATTTTGATGTTGATCTGGGAAGATGTAGCCTGTGATGCACTGATACAACAGTAGGGTGGAAACACTGAATGAGTGAGCAAGATTGATTTGCATACTTGCACACTTACTGAGATAGTACAGTATCATTCCACTACTGTAATCATGGCCGAATTTCTTATTTCAAAAGGAAGTGTTCATCTGTACCCGCATCTAGTTATATGCCTGATTATAACTCTCTTCTCTTGTCATCTGACGAATTACCACTGCCATTTTCAATAGAAATATGTACACTAACGACTCTTTAATTTTTTTTTCCTTCTCTGTTTCTATGTTCGTTAAATCAGGATAAATAATGACACTGCATCGTTGAGAAATGGCAATAACTTATATTCAGTATTCAGCACATTTAGCACCTGGTTAAAATAGATTGAAATTCTACAAAATCAGCCCCCTGTTTTAATTCTTAGTCTGTTATCAAATACACAGGGAATCTGCTTTTGCCAAAAACAGTGTAGAATTTCCAAATTAGCTGCTATTTTGTGAACTCTTATGTATTGTCAGCGTGTACTGTGTAAATCTAGAGTTTATATTATATCTCTCTCTCTGACCTGTTTACATATCTTACCTGGAAAGCTCTATATTTGAATCGGTTTTGAATTTTAAAGTATTTATCAGGCCTTTGAGACAGCTGCAGGAGGTCTAGCCTATTCATGTGAGTGAAAAATGTGTGAATGTTAAAGTGACTCCAAATATCTGAATGGTGAAAGTTCTGATATTTAAAACCGAAATGTTTCACATGAACTATATATACACTTTTAGTCAGAAAGAAAAAAATGTCCTGCAGCATTTTGGTAGCTTTGGATGTTCTGTCTTAACATGCAGTTCTCTGTAAGAAACACCCTGTCAAGAAGCCTTCATATTAAATCATATTAAAATTAAAATCATACATATATAGCTTCCTCTTGTTCATTTCACATCCTAAATCCAAGTTTGTTATGGGACATATGTGATATTACTAACTAATATAATAGTAAACTGACTTTATTTATTGACTAACAGAAAGGCTCGGTAGACAGGGCTTAGTCTAAGCCAGGATTAGGCCATAGTTCAATTAGAGCATTTGAGTAACGTTTTATAAATTTGCCCTAGAAAAAGCATTACTGGTACTCGAGACAAAATGATATATTTTAAGATCAGTCAGTGCACGTTTCTTTCAGTTGAAACAGCTCAGATTTACATAGATCTACTGTAGGCCTCCCCAGTCTAACTTGATTATATGTTTTCTTGTGCATCTTTTGTCAAGGGAACAGTCTGGGATCAGATGAGAAATGTTTGTTCCTGGGCTCCATGGCTACTCAGCCGGTTAACAATAGTTAAAAGACTTAATTAGTGTACAGATATTACATAGCAATTGCTTTGGGTGAGTTGGGGGACGGTTTACACCACTTATGTAGAGACAGAAACAAAGACAATATAGATTTGGCTGTTAGTATACTTTGAGTGCAACTGGATAAATGCACAAAACACTAAAATACATGGAGAAGACCGGTAAAAACAAAAACAAACAAACAAAATGCTCTATTAACTGCAAGTTATTTGCATGCCACGTTTCAAGATTGATAATATTAGCTCAATGCTTTAAATATTGCTCTAATTCCAAGTGAATAAAGTCCACACTATAACACTAATGACACTGAGTTTTAATATTGATTCAATAGCGATTTTTTCTTTTTACTGTTTCTACTGACTACGGTAAGAGCCAATGAAGATACATTCGACTTTTAAGCATTTAGAGTAAACAAAATGTTATTGTCTGTTGGCATGGAAGCTAATATTAGTTGTTCATACCGTTTTCATTCTTAGTGTGAACAGGCCTTTAGAGTTAAGGGTTTGATCACAATGTGTCAAAGGTTCAATGCTGTTGGAACAAAGACTAAGTTCACCCAAAAATGAAAACTCTGTCATTATTTACTCACCTTCGAGTAGCTCCAAATCTGTATAAATTTCATAAAGGATGATATTTTGAAGAAAGTTTGTAACCAGGCTGTTTTGGGTCACTGTTGACTTCTATAGTAAGAAAAAAGGAAGTTTATGGAAGTCAGTGGTGACTCAAAACAGCCTAGTCACAACAAAACACCTTACTTTATGTTCGGCAGAAAAAAGAAATTCATACAGATTTGGAACTACTTGAGGGTGAGTAAATGATGCCAGAATTTTCATTTTTTGGTGAACTATTCCTTTAAGTTTTTAGATGGCTCTTATGTTGGTGTTATAATAAACCTCACCTAAGATGTGATCTACCAGTGCAGGGTTAAATATTAATGGCTGTGGGTGAGTGTTGGCCTGTTAGAGTGTGTCTTTTGCAGGAAACAAGAACCACTGGGACGTGACAAGGCCTGTTTGTTCAGTGCACCGCGGTCATTTATGATTGACATTCACATAATTGCACTTAACCCTTTAAGTTGCCAACAACAAACCATGTTACCGTGGCATCAGCTTGCTCTTTATATAGTGATGATATCCTCACAGAGAACATACACAACATTTCTCAACCGGACTCCTGACGGCGGCCAGAGGAAAGTTCTACAATGGTAGAATGTTTTAAATTATGTATTTGGCTGATCATTATTTATAATACTGAACAAATGTACTTGACTTTTAATGAATGGTATTTGTTTTCATGTATACTTTTATCAACAGTAATTTTGTCTCCATTTTGATTATTTTTAGGTTTTTGCTATGAACATTAAAATAGAAAGCTACTTTTTCCCAAGAGACATTTACTTTTAGTAGATTTAAACATACATCTCATTTACACCCTAGCGTGAGTGCATCTCAGTCCATGTCGGCCAGGCAGGTGTGCAAATGGGCAATGCATGCTGGGAGCTGTATTGCCTGGAGCATGGGATCCAGCCAGACGGTCAGATGCCAAGTGATAAAACGATTGGCGGGGGTGATGATTCTTTTAACACCTTCTTCAGTGAGACTGGAGCTGGAAAGCATGTTCCTAGAGCTGTCTTTGTTGATCTGGAGCCCACTGTCATTGGTACTGAAACTGATTCTATTTGTGTAATTTAATTCTACAGTGAAGAAGTGTCTTAGTTTTTTTCCCTCAATGTAGAATGCATTATTTTAAGAGTAATCTGACATGAATATATGACATTTGAATTTTCCAGATGAGGTGCGCACAGGTACCTACCGCCAGCTTTTCCACCCTGAGCAACTGATCACTGGTAAAGAAGATGCTGCCAACAACTACGCCCGTGGGCACTACACCATTGGCAAAGAGATCATTGACCTGGTGCTGGACAGGACTCGCAAACTGGTAAGACAATCTTGGGATTCAAAGGTGGCTTTATCTTGGGTGTTTCATTAGGATCTACAGTAGTAGAACAATTCTTGCTAGTGATTGTAGAAATAACTCATGTAATCCTGCAGGCTGATCAGTGCACTGGGCTCCAGGGCTTCCTGATCTTCCACAGTTTTGGTGGTGGCACTGGCTCTGGGTTC
>JAUMHP010000048.1:3104282-3149942 GCA_032361065.1 Enteromius trimaculatus | reverse complement strand
AAATATTAGTTACTTTATACATTTAATATTTAGGATAGAATTGATATAACTATAATTATAGTTAACTATAATTTTTTTTTATAATTTATGTAAATATAAAAAAAAAAAAATGCTGTGTGTTTATACACGTAATGTGTGTGCATTGTGTATATTTATTATGTAAAAAAAAAAGAAAAAAAAAAGT
This sequence comes from Enteromius trimaculatus, assembly GCA_032361065.1. Lineage (NCBI taxonomy): Eukaryota > Metazoa > Chordata > Actinopteri > Cypriniformes > Cyprinidae > Enteromius > Enteromius trimaculatus. The sequence goes on along the minus strand of JAUMHP010000048.1, from coordinate 3,149,758 downwards.
ATATTTTGGATGCAATTAATAGTATGACCGCACTAATCTGTAGTTATTTATATTTACCACCATAAATACTCCCTCAATTTAGACCAAAAATGCTACGATTACTTCATGATTTCTAACAAAATAATGCAGAATGTTACACAGTTCAGCTCAACTTTATCACAAAAAAGGAATTGTACAATTTATTTTAATTAATTGGCTTTATCTAGAAAACGTATTATCTTTCATAAATTAATTTGAATGAATCGATAAACCAGTGCTCTATCATACAACCAAACTACCTTCTTTTTATTCATATTTTTGTTTGTTATTGATTGAAAATAAGACATTTCCTAAAACACATTGTCCAGACATTTCCATTTTCTAAATTTTTCTAAAAAGCAAAATATTAAACGGACTGCGACTGCTTATTTCAGTGGACCTGCTGAAGCTTGAGCACTTCCTTTTAAACGGTTTATTGAAAGCTGCTGTTGCACACATCATTTGATTTGAGATTTTGAATGCTCATTTTAATATAGGACAATTAATCTCACCATTAACTAGTTGCTTATTAACAAATTAGCCGCTTAGAAAGCATGACCATATTCTGCATCCCTAATAATACCCAACATCAAATTGAACCCTTATTAGTAAGCAGCAAATTAAGAGTTTGAGGCAAAAGTTGTTTTATGATCAGAACTGGACTTCACAACCTCACATTTAATAATTCATTTCAAGCAACAAATTCAGAGACTCCATTTTTATTGCAAGTGTACAATATAAACAACGAGCAGACATTGTTATAGTTGAATGTCCATCAGAGAGGTGTTATGAGCAGAACAGAGACAGATGAAAGAAAACTACATGGAAAACAAGGAATCAAGCTTTCTAAATGACAACCATTTCACTTTTCATATTTCCTCTTTCAGTTGGCAGGGGTGAAAATCGTTAAAAGCGTCAGTTTGAAAATTAAACGTCCAGTGTTGCTTTTCTACTATTTTTTCTTTTTTTTGCTCATGGATCAATTCAAGAGTTGATCATTTCCTGAAACAGCAATTTTATGCTGTTTTATATTCATTTTAAAGCATAAAAAGGCCAAAAGTGCATTCAATACATTAAGTGTTTCCATCACAAAATAAATAGTCCAGCACAGGGAAGGAAGAATTGCCAATCTGAATGACAACTGAAACTTAATACTTAAAATGAATGAAATTAAAAAGAAAAAAAGCAACTATTTAAAAAAATAAAAAAAGACAAAAAGCACATTCTTAAGATGAGATTAAACCTAGAAAAATAATCCAATTCAAAATATTAACAAATAGCACAGAAGAATCGTGATCTAAAATAACAGCTGTTTTCTCACAGCATCAGTACAGCGGGGATCCTTATTCTGACAGGTGGCTTCATAATTTTGCATAGTATGAATATCAATGGAGGGGAAGCCAACAGTTTAACTGTGTCTGTCTTACCAGCGATATTTAACTCTTTCATTATCCCGCATATTAAACAAAAAACATTACAATGATTGATACCGAAAGAAATATAATTCAAACCAGACAACCAACCGTTTCTAATTTGAAATGATGCGACTGGGATCAGCTTGTTCTGATTCACTATTCACTGTGTCAGTGATCTGTAGAAACTGCCAGAGCAGCACAATGCAGCACAGGATCATCCAACAGTGCGGTCCGTTTTTTCTTCTTCTTTGTGTGTGTGCACATTTATTGATCACCCACAATGCATCCTGGTGTCAGATGTTAATGAGACCATGGATATCTTTAAGAACCATTACATTGATCAGTGTAAAGACGATGTGCTCAACTACGTTTAAGAGTCCATTTAAACATCAGCCACTAAAACCCATCACACCCAGTAAGGTGATCTCACTTTTTCCTCACATCGCCATGGTAACCTGCAGGGATGTGTCTGGACTAGGAGGGGCTGGGAGAAGGTAACAGATATTCCTAGTAATGTCCGATATGCTAATGCATCTTAAAGTTGAGAACAAAAGTGAGCATCCAATAGCAGTATAATTATAAGTAACCTGACATATTAACTCATTGGTTGCTCATTGGTTTCGTATAGTCATATTTAAAAACAAAGCGAGTTTTTTTTAAAAGAGAAATTGATTCAAATATGTAATTAAAAAATAAGATGCACCATGCAGTTTACATGATGTGACACCTGCAAACGAGTTCAATGGAGAAGCGTGTCATTCACTGTCGCTGACAGAAGAATCAGCCCAGCTTTCACACGATTTCCCAACAATATCCTTGCAGAAAACAATGCACATTTATGCATGATGCCGTTTATATGCAGGTGATTCATCGTGGACGCAGGACAGAGAACGCGCGCGTTGCTGCTGTCACCTTGTTGCAGCCCCTCCGGACATTGAAAGAAACGGAGATAAAGATCGCGATCTGGTGTCTCTCACCTCTTGTCCAGGCAGATGATCCACTCTGAGGAGGCCACGGAGTGCGCAGAGGCGTGCACCGCTACCATCTTCGGCTCCACCGGTGTGAATCGTGCGTCGCGTCGCGGATCACGGATCTCGTCGACTCCGGCGCAGCAGCATCAGGGCTCGCCCCCCTTCGCGCCTCTGTCGTCAACTGGATCACCGCGGCGTGGACTCGTCGTCACCACGTTCACGCACGACGAACGTGTACGAGCGTGACTGCACACACCGGCACGAAAAACTAGTCACGTTTTGAACGGGTGTAGTTAGTGAGCTGACGACGGGTCAAATTAAATAACATGGTTGCCATGCTTGGAAAATAACATCAGCCTGAGGCAAAAAATAACAGGTTTTGTGGGTGACAGCGGTGGTGCTGATGCTGCGCTGTCGCCCTGGCGACGGACACGCAGTCAGCGCGGATGCTGCTTCCAGACGAGACGAGGGGAAATGTGAAGCGCTGTCAGGCGTCTTGTCCTTCTCTCCGGGGGAGACGCTGATAGTGACAGGAGAGAGACGCAGGGAGCTGACTAAACTGTAAAAAGCCAAACAGTTGCAGCTGATTTTTATACCTTTTGGTTGAATCTACTTAAGCCTGGCTGATTAATAACACTAAATATTGGAATGATAATATGATTATTTCACATACATTTTATAATCAATGTAATAAATCGATTTTAACAGCATTTTAATATACTAATATTACGTTTTTGGTGTAACTAAATAATAGTAAAGAATATTTTTTTTGCAATTACAATGCAATTAATCACTTAAATATTTGCATATTTAAACAATATGAAATAATATTTGACATGACCTAATATATCACAATATTAATGTAATTACTAAATAAAAGTAATAATAAATAATATTATTTTAAATGCTAATATTTTGGCGTAACGTAATGTAGTTTAGTCAGTTCATTCATGGTGAATAGTTTTCTATTGCAATATTAATATATCAATATAAATAATCAAATGTATTTACTATTGTATTCCCTATTATTAAAATTCATTAGTTATTAAACAACTAAAATGAATAAATAAAAGTTGAATTATTTTAAATGCTTATACTAATAATATACAGTGGTCTAGTTGATTCCTTCATGAACAATATTATTGATGATTGTTTTCCATTATTAATATAATCAATAAAACGTTAAACACAAATAAATACTTTATTTCTATATTATTATTAAATTATTATTTATACATGTAAACGATAACAATCAAATTTTAAACTGCCCTGAGATCATAAAAAGAATCAAGACACTCTTTATTTCTTCCAGTGCAAGTAACAACAAAGAGAATAAAGTATGCACAATTTCAGTGTCATCATCAACAGTAAAGAAACTGGTCAAAATCACATTCTCTGGCATAAGTGCATTGCACATCTACAGTGTAGCACATTTAGTCTTTGGCTGAAGTAGACCAAAGTGTTCTTTTTTCACAAGAACAAAGTGAGAAAAAGATTCTTCAGCCAATTTAACAGATTGCAAGGTCACACTGACTCATCTCCATTGTGCTAAAAAAGCAACCATGTGATCAAGCATCATCTCTAAACACTTCAACACTCACTCAACCTGAATGCAAAAATAGATTACTATGTACAGAACTCTATGGTTTGAACAGAGAGACACCTCTATATATACACAACGACGACACAATATGGCTTTCGTTGCAGTCCTGGCATTTTTGAAAACAGATGCTGCATTAAACTCATTCTGAATCAAAAGAGAAAAAATACTCACAGGTTCAACACCACATTACTGACAATACCCCATAAATACAGGTTCTATTCAAAATATAACAATCTCAATAAACACTATTTTACAGAATGTATAATGCGTATTTGTGATTTTTTTACAAATATAGTACACAGTTTTTTTTTAAGAAGAATAAAAATTATTGTCAAATTAGTAATATGAACTATTGTTATTATATTATACATAAAATGATGAAATATATGGTTAGTCTGTGGAACCACATATGAATATACAAATATAAAAACATTTGTCATATTTGAAATCAATACATATATATATATATATATATAGTATGCATTTTGCATATTTGAAATCAACATACATACATATACATAATTTTCCAACATTAAAAAAAGCAATATTGCTTTAATATTGAACGAATATTAATATTAATATTGCTTTATACCGAAGAAATAACATAATTTGGACCCTTTAGTGAAAAATAAAAGTAAATTAATTTATATAAATATCATTGTATATTTTAATTTTTATAGAAATTGACAGCAATCATTAAGTGCAGTTATTTAACCCAGTTGCCATGATTATTGGGCGATATTACAAACTAATATTGGTATCACTTTACAGTAAGGTCTCATTTGTCAACATTAGTTAATGCATTAACAATGCTATATGTCAAAAGAAACTACTTTTGATCTTAAAAATGTATTAGTAAATGCTGACATCATCATTTACTAAGATTAATAAATACTGTAAAAGTATTGTTCACTGTTAGTTCAGTTCTTTTTATAAATACAAACCAATATTTGGTCCCAAACTAGCTAATCTTTTCTAAATTTTATGCAAAATTTGCAAGCCTGTTACCCAAGTCTATTTTGGACCTGCTCATTTGAACAACCCAAATGTACTTCATTCATGTAAAGTGCCAATTGAATCATTCTTCTTTTGAGCCACTGTGTCCATAAGAGATTTCCATTTCTCAATCTTCACACACATCCCTTAAAGTCACACCCTCATTAAACAATTTCCGTCAATTGAGTGTTCAGGAAATGTCTTGCTTTTTAAGACAAAGGAGTGGAACAGCTCATGCTGAGTATCGACTTGTAGACAAAGTAGAAGTGTTGACGCTTCGGTCGACTGTGTAAGTCTGCCTTTATCCACTGTGGGTGTGTGTCTGCGGCCAACTGCTGGCTGCTCTCGTCCATGTAAAGAAACAGCCCGTAGTTTTCTGGATCAGACACGCGGAATTTGAGTGCACAAAGACGACACACCTCTTCCGTCGTGGCATAGGGCCGCACCTGAAGGGTTTTAGCCGTGCAGCCGCTATCTGCCTTCTGCAGAGCCACTCGCATGTAGTTCTTCACACAGACAAACAGATATTATAGAGTTTATGAAATGCAGTTAACTATGCAAACGCTGTTTGGAGGTGAGGATTTACCTGGAAGTCGTCCACTGAAGGCAGGTTTCTCTGCAGTGTGCGACGCTGGTGCCACTGGTGGAGTGTGTCACGTGTTGCAGAGCTGAGTGCTCGAGCTGCCTGCTCTTCCTGGAAGTTCTTAATCAGTGACATTGCTCCGTAAGCACTGGTGAGGTAATATCCTCCTGTACAGGACCAAGAGAAAGGAGAATCTTAATATACAGAACAAACACCTAGTGAACACCTCAAAACCTAAATAAAAAACTTGTTCAGTAACATAAAATACTGCTATTTTTTAATTCACAAAAAAGGCACCCAAAATAGTAGTATACAGTGGGTACGGAAAGTATTCAGACCATCTTAAATTTGTAAAGGTTTCATTTGTTATATTGCAGCCACTTACTAAAATCATTTAAGTTAATTTTATTCCTCAGTAATGTACACACAGCGCCCCATATGGACAGAAAAACAGAATTGTTGACATTTTGGCAAACATTTTAAGAGTGTCTGAATACTTTCCGTACCCACTGTATACTTCTGTGTGCTATGTCATGCATATCAGAGTAATAGCATAATTAGCTGATCAATATTTTAATATATTTGAATAAGTTGTATTATTATATATATATTTTATTGTTATTATTGATCATTTTTCATTCTTTTCGATAGGGACTTTAAAAATCTTTTCTACTGTATAATCAATGACCCAATCCAACTTGTTTAACCTTTGTGTCCTTTTGTCTTCCTGATGAATGAAATTTTCTATACAGGATGGTGGATATTGTATTTTTTTATCCACGAACTCTGCTACTAACCACAATCATTTTAAATGTTAGTTGAATTAACGTAAACTGATTCAACAAAAGGCTTAATTTCACAAGCTCTGAGCTCATAACAGGTCTGTTTTATAAGTTTATGAACAGTGTTTTTACTTCCAGAACCAGGACTGCTGCACAAACAGACAGTGAGGCAGATAAATAGGTTATGGAACAGAACTGGCCAAAACATGCTGTTTTCAAAACACGCTTTACTCACTGCCCAGACCATTCTGAAACTGATAAAAAGTGGAAATGATCACTATAATGAGGACAGATCACCCTATCTGTCACAATAGATCATAACGTTTGTGACTTGACTGTGTACATATAAGTTACAGCACAATAAATCTTTTCCATGAACGGCTAGCGTGCTCAGTACGAATAGGAGACACACACCCAGGAGGAAATTACTCTGTCGGGAACAGCTTAGGAAGTTCGTCACACATGGAAAATGCTTGTCCCTTCTGAAACTTCTACAGTTGGATTCTGCACTAACTTTAGTTCACATTAAATTGATGATTCTGCCATTATGAAGAAAATAATACTGGTTCGGTTCTCAAGTTCTTCCATTTTTTAATTCATAATAATTTTTTTTGCACCTTTCGAAAAGAATTCAGCTTTAGGCAACATTATTACACAAGTATAAGTATGCTAACGCACCTTCTCCATGCAGTAGTGGAGGATCTATCAGCTCCATCATATACAGGATCTCAGCGTCCAGCTGAGGCATGTCACACTGGACCAAAACGTATGTCAACATGGGCAGGAAATCATCGGCTCCAAACATCCGCACTGGCGCACACAGAGGAAACATTTATTATTCACCTTCACACAAACTAGCTTCCAGTTATTTAAGGTGCAAATACTTTTGCTTTCAGTTGCTGAGCTCATACACACCTAAAACATGCACACTTTCAAAGCATTTAATTAAACCCTGGAGACATAACTCCACCCGTACACACCTTCATGGTCTTGCATAATATTGTAGATGAGTTTGCAGACTTTTAACAGCACCAAAATCTTTCTCTCGGGTGAGTACATCTGGCACATGGCTCTGAGTTTTCGGCGGATCCTGTGGATGGCATGGGTGTCTGGAGCCCGGTCTCCGTACACTCCCAGCTCGTGAGGCTGTTTGGCCTTTGCCAGAGCCAGATTCTCCTGCAGCCTCTGCCATCCTCCACCAGTTTCCTGGAAGTCATGCAGAACCGACTGCAAGCTGCTGTACAGAGGTTTGAGCACACACTTATGCATGGCTTTCTCCAACATTGGATCTGTTAAAGAGATGGAGCTTTCATTAAAGTTGGAGAGAAAATTATATTCATAGAAAAACCGGTAAAAAAAAGCATAGCATTCTCAACTTTCTATTTAAAATAGTTTTAAAGCAATAGTTCACCCTCAAATGAACATTTACTGAACCTTCATGTTGTTCCAAACTAAAAAGAATGGCTAAAAAGACTAAAGTTATAACTGAAACCATTAAAAAAATCATTTTTATGTCACGAAAACTCGAAATAAAAAATAAACTCGAAATAAATAAAAAAATCTAAATGAAATTACATTTTCTTTTAGTTTAACTTGAAACTAAAAATAAAGATACAATTACTTATGTACATATTTATTTATATTGTAAACTGAAATAAAGTTAAGAATAATAAGTATACAGACATAAAAAAACCCAAAACAAATGGCAACAACATGACAAAACCACTAGGGTTGCATATCAATAGAATTTTATTAATTACAAATACAATTCTTATCGATTCCTATTTTAAATTCAAATGTGGTTAAAAAATGTCAAAATATATTAAACATATTTATTCTGTGTGCAAAACAATTATTTGCTGCTGAATACCATGGACAAAATAGATTAAGAGCTTGACTAAAGGTTTATTTATGAATAAATAATGATAGAATTAAAATGTTTGGGTGAACTAAAAGCCGTCCGTGTGCAAAATAGAGCTGCACCATTTTCTCTCACAATTCCGAGGAAGAAATTAGACAATTAAGCAAAGTGCTCATGGAATTTATCAATAGTTTATTCAGCTCACTCAGTATGTACTTGCTTCATTACGAGATGCATCAGTTGTTTTTTTGAATGAATCTCTTGAGTGAATGAGTCAAAGACAAATAGATTTTGAACAGCTACAGCACAATAATCATATGGACTACTTGTCTAATACTTTTTTTTTCTTTTTTTGCCGTCAGTGCTTTTTTACTCACTTACATTGTATGGAAAAGAGCAGCTTAGAGGACCAGTCATATATGTTTGGAACAACATAAACAACAAATTATAATTTCTTTCTTTCTTGTTTTTTTTTAGTGGGGAGGGGTGAACTATTCCTTCCTACAGTACCTCTTCTGTTCTGCACTAGTGAAAAACCAAAACACCCTGAACTCTTAGAGAGTGTACAGTGTCTGCTGAGTTTATGGAAAATCTAACACAAACGTTACAAGATATATTAGGCCTGAGCTCTTGGTATTCAAGTCTCAGTGTTAAATAAGGCTGAGGGCTTTCTGAGATGCAAAGGGCAAGTCAAATAAGGACAAAAGCAGGCCTCACATCAGATGTCTGTACGCTATTAAACAAGCAACTACACACTATAACAATAACACTTCTAATGAAACTCTACTCCTACAGTAAACACAGGAGTTATGAATATTAGAAACTACAGTCACCTGTAGATTACAGATGCACTCATAATTATAATGGCTATAATTATAATGATTTACAGAAAACATAAAATAATCAACTCTAAAATGCACAAAATCTACAAACATACGCACACAGAGTACACCTACTAACACACACAAATAACTCGCATCCTGCTCCATTGTGACTAAGTACAAATGACACAGACGTACAAGACTGAGAGCCTAAAAATTAGATTAGTAGATTAAAAAGTAGATTAGTCTTTTATTTGTGCAACATGTTCTGAAGCAAGGGTGTAGAAATGAGCAGTGATGCTGTGGACACGTTCCTACCAATATCCAATGACTACTGATGTCCCTAGCAATAGTTTTGATCAAATGTTTACATTTAATAAATATAACCACTGTTAATGTAATTCTGGCTCTATCTGAAATGAGTCATACCAACGACGTTACCTGAGACGTTTAAGCAAATATGCACCCTTTCACAGTTCAGTTAAATTAAACAAGCAATTCTGAAATAAGAGTGTTGTTTATCTGTTAATCAGATTTTTTTTTTTTTGTTTTTAAAGAAAACGTATTTCCTTCTTCTGATGTACTTGCTTTCCACTATATAAAAAAACAATGGTTGCTGTATGTTGTGGATATAAATATGGATACATGACTGGATATGAATACTCATTCAGTACCATCGTATAAATCAGAGTAACATGCTATTATCATCTAATTCTATCCCTACAGTACAATTTTGTAACCTCTGATACATGTATTAAAAACACTGATGGCTTTGTTCTTCAAGGTGGTATGCGAAGAATTTGAAACATACAAAAGTTTATGAATTTATTTTTGTTTATTGAGTTGATTTATTGTTGTGTCCCTTATGTTTTATTGTGTAACCATGGTATCACAACACAGCTTCAAAGCTATTAACATTACAGTTCAACAAACAAAGAAACGTCAGGCCTTTGGAAAACATTAATCATTCATGTGGAAAGCATTAGCCTATCTTTAAGCTAAACTAACAACATTTTAGCCTGGATAAATTACACACATTTAAGTGTTCTGCTCATGAAGAATTTACACTTTCTTACTTGCCTTAGGTTTAATTCTTTGTATAAATAAAGTGTTCATGCAGAGATCTACAATGTCTGCCTTCAAGCTCTTTTTACTGGTCCTAAACCACCAAAACACAAGATATTTTTAAATGAAGACACAACACTTGCTTTACATATCCTTAATATATTAGGAGCTATCAAGCATGATTATAGCATATTTTCTTAAAATGTAGTTATTCAACATTTAATCTGCTGTTAAACCGACTGCTTCTCTGTGTGAAGAGTATTTTACACTTCATTGCAACTGCAGAGAGGACAGCTGAACTCGAAAGGTATTTCAGATATCGGCATGCGGATATCGTGCTTGTGTTTCACCGCTCAGTTGCTCTTGTTGTCTATTTTTGCTTTTCCCACCACACTATCAACAACTTTTAGCCTGCATTTTCCACTGTTGCTAAGAAAATATCAGCTCTGTACTGATAAGGGCAGACTCACATTCAAAATAAAACATATTTTTTTGGACTATAAACATACTATATAATTAAATCATCAGGTAAGTAATCAAACCTTGAGTTTAACTGTGGGTTTGCAAACTGTACAAAAAAGCAAACTAAGGAATCTGCAAGACAAGGAAGCTAACATTTCAAAATGCCTACTAATAAAACTAATAGTATACAGACACCATCAAAATAAAGAGTGAATAAAACTCACTCAGGCAGCACAGAACAGTTACTTTAAGTAATCCATGGGTATCCAATCCTGCTCCTGGAAAGCCACCAGCAGAGTTTACCACTTTCCCGAATTAAACAGACCTAAACCAGCCTAATTAAGGTCTTTAAGGTTACTTTAGGAATCTTCCATGCAGGTGTGTTGTAGCTAAACTCTTCTGGAAAGTGGCCCTTCAGGAACAGGATTAGATATTCCTGAAAGTAAGCTGACCTCCCAGAATTAACACAATTACTCTTTTTTTGATTGTTTCAACCTGGCCTATAAAAGACTGGAACTCTGGAAATCTACTTACCTATCTGGTCCTCAGGTATGTAAGACTCTATAGGAGGGTTCATCTCCGAGCTCTGTTTGAGGTAAGCCTTCATCTGGGTCATGAACTGTCGAAGCGTCTGCAGAAGATCCTGGCTGGACGAGTGGCAGTTTTTATTCTCCTGCACAAAGCTCATGTAGTCCTGCACCAGGCACCCAAAGTAAGACGTTTTGTCTTGGGACAGCTCAATGATCCGAATCAAGATGCGCTTTTCAGGAGTAGCAAGTACACTGAAAACACCTCGGACCTTACGGAAGTGTCCTTTTAGTGCTCGTGGGAAAACAAGTGATCGTGAACGAGGCCCCACTAGTTCGACCGACAGAAGTTTCTTTGACATGCGAGAGGCTCGAAGGCGAAGATGCAGATCTCTTTCAAGCCCCACACCGTAGTCATCCTCTTCGTCTTCATACTCATCACTGCTGTCATCCGTGGAGAGGCCTTTGCCCATGCTTTGGGACAGTCCCAATGGGAGAGGATGCGGAGGAGAATCCAAAGAGTCCGATGAGGATGTAGACAAGCTTCGTCCACTTGAGCTCCGCCCTTTCTCTTCGGGTCCGGTCCATTGCTGCAGGATGGTGCTGCTGGTTGGATTCAAAGGAGTTGTAGTGGCTTGAGAAAGCGCCCTTGAGATGGTTTCGTCATCTAATGCAATGGTGCAGCGGTAGCTGTCGATGTCTGGAGGTTGTGGGGGTCGTGGTGGAGGATTGTGTTTCCTACTCGTTCTAGTAATCCCAGCACTCAAAGGCATAGTCCTCGGATCTGAAGGTGAAGTAGGTCTACGAACCAAAATGCGAGGAGGAGGTGGTCTTGGTGGAGGACGGGGGTGAGGTTTTCCGTTCTCTCCTGTTGGGTCTTTTGCAATCACTGTTTGTGAATTTCCAGTGACATCTTGCCGCGTCTTGAGAAAGACAGGGTTGATAAAAGACAAAGCACTGCCGGAACAGCTCTTTTCACTTTCTGAGGTATCAGGGCAGGTGTTGGTTAGTAGATTCCCAAACGGGGTGCAGGTTTGATCATCTGTCTTTAAGACATCAGAGCAGCTGTTGTGAAGAGAGATTGGCGGTCCGACCTGAACCACACAACTGTCTGTTGAAGAGTTTGTCGCTAGTTGTTTGTTGAGAAAAGATTCCCAGAATGCTGGAATAAAAGAGAGAATCTGATTAATGGTTAACAACACACCCGCACAGTCAAACACACCCACTCCAGCTTCCTACCATATATCGCCACACGTTGTCAGCACACATGTGAATTTGAGTGTGTGTGTCACTATATCTAGTTACAGCCAGGCTAAAGCGTCCGTTCCCTTCTGTTATCCTCAGGCCCACCGAAGTTCATGGAGAAATTTAGCGAGCTCAGTTGAGCATTTTAGAAAACTGATTCACAAACGCCATACAAACACACCCAGCACAGAGCTGGCCAGAAGCTGAGTCATTTATTCAAACAGACAGTGTGTATGAGGACTTCACAGAGCACACCAAACCACTCCTTTTTCTCCTCCCACTGTTTCTGTCTCTAGCCCCACCCATTGCAGCAGTTTCTTTTTAAGTTTCTTTGATGGGCCAATTTCTATTATGAATAGATAGTTACTCGACAGTCAGCCTCTATTAAATTAGACTTTGTATTACTGAATCAAACTTGCATCTGTTCTGTGGAAACTTTAGTTTTTTATCACTGTTAAGGAAAAATGGAATTCCTGTCTCTTTAGGTGAATATGAGTGTGTCTGATAAATTTCACACCCACACACTTTGGTTTTTGTGGACTAAAGGGACTCTCTATAGGCGTAATGGTTTTTATATTGTATAAACTGTATTTTCTATCACTATATACCAACTCTACTAAACATACCTCTTAAAAGACCATTTAGTATGATTTTTAAGCCTTTTGAATAACAGGATAGGGAGTGACCTCATAAACCCCCTTCAAATTATAATACCTCTGTCATACCTGTGTCATTAAACCACAAAAACCAGTACACACACAAACACACACACACACGGACCCCTCAACATGGCAAGTAAACACATTTTTACAATTAATAAAAGAACTTTATGTGTTTATTTTACAATGTTTTCAAAATGAGAACATCCCAAAAGTAGTTTCTGGAAGACTTTGTCAGGTTCAGATCACTTCTGGGTACAAATTTGTCCCCAATCATATGGTTACACACACACACACACACACACACTCTTTCCCTCAGTAACCTCTATGCTCTGATTAGCTCACGGTCTCACACGCTATCTGGAATGTCAGCTGGACTAATAATAACATGGAACTGAATAGTGGGTCAGCATGTCTCAGCTGTGGTGGATGGAGGGATTCAAACACATACTCACAAGACAGTCCCTTATGGTCCCTTCTTCTCTAGAAACATTGCAATATTTCTTCATTATCTGACAAATAATATCTGACACTGTTTCAAGACGGTCTGAAGCTTGTAAGAAGATAGAGGAATATTGCATTACCAATTACTGCTTGCAACCTGCTTGAGCATACTGAGAAAAAAAGCCTCTCTACTTTCCTGACACACTTGGTGTCATGTCGCTTGTGTTTTTTTAAGAGAGCACCAATGGCAGACCTGACTCACTAGATGCCCTAGGCCTGAGACATGAGTGTTAAAAAAAAGACATTTTTTACAAATATAAGAAGTGTCCGTTTGTTTTTGTTAGTGCTGTTTTTATTTAGTGTAAGATCTAATCCTAAAAACGTTGAAAATTTGATAATTATATTTTACTGCTATTATTTATTTTAATAGTTTTATTGTTATTATTTACATTTTCTTTTATTGAAAGGGGCCATTTTGAATTTCTGATACTACTGAAAGCTTTTTTTTGTGTATCAAATTCCACTTGACTCCCGAATCAGAGAGAGTCAATGACCCCTGAATTTGAATGGACATTGGACCACTGCTACTTCAGTGACACTGAGATACTGCAGTAGTTTTTTTTGTACATATATTTTAAATTAGTTATTTTTTTATGTCTATATCTTATTTACTTGTTTTAACTAAATGTGAATGTTGTTTTGTCAACTAACTAAAATAAAATAGATTTATTATTATTTTTAATATTTGAATTTATTTAAGTTAATGTTTATTTTATTTCAAGTAAAGGAAACATTTTTAACTGTTTCAGTTTTGGTTAATAACCCTGCAAGGACATTTCTCCCCTAAACCTATCTGGAGTAAATTCACAATTCAGCAGTCACAAATAATACACATAATCACAGATATCAACTGTGCAGAAATAATAATTCAGATTCATTTATTATTATTTATCATTTTGTATAACTGTATCTGTGCAAAATGAAAAATTTTAGATGAGCTTGGTCAGTACCTGCTCCTTGCTGGGCCACTTCATGTAGATCTGACAGGGTGGCTGCTGACTGGATGGCCTCAGGAAGCTTCAGGGGAAACGGAAGAATGTCTCTAATATGAAACAAAGAGAGTCAGACAGACAAATAGTGCGTGAACGAGGGTACAAATCAGACAATGGGAGAAAACCAAAGAGAATACACACAATGATTCACTATTTTCCTACATTAATAGCGACTGGCCAAATCATACATATTCATCACATTCAGAATAATTAATAATTCTGCTGTTACAGGGAGGGAAATTGGTATTGGTGGAAGACTTTCAGTTTCTCTGAGTGGCTTGAAAAAACAAACATCACGTGAAGAACTGTTGCAATCTTCTGATTTATAGATGATTTCAAATAAATCTTTCGTACTTAGGACCACATATTCATCCTGTTGCTGATAAGCCGATGGATACCATTGGGTTTTATGAGCAGTGGGTTCATTTCTGAGCAATCACTCAGTTTCTTTACTCATAAATATTCCATAAGCTTCCTTTTATGCACACTTTAGCATTGCAGTGAAGGTAAAGAGAGCCATAAAACATTTCGTCCACTTCAAATCTAATCAAATTGTTCATACTGGATTGTTTTCATATACTACAAAGAAAATATGAGTGTGAGTTGAGCTACATGCACAAAGTACCATGCTTAGCAACATACGGTTGTTCAACTTCCTATACCATAATAAGTATCAGACAAAAAATCTGTTACCTGCTGATACAATAAAAAGCTGCAAGATGAAAGAGGTCAGCAAAACTGATTCCTGAGCCCTCTAGAGAAAATGCTAAGAAAGAAAAAACAGTAAACAACAATCAACAAAGATCTATAATCTTCAAGCATTTTCACAATTCCATCCTTCATAAAAGCTCTGGGGCACTGAGTGTTGCTCTAGAGTCTTCATTTGTTAGGAATTTTCTTAAAATCTTTCGGGAAATTTCTGAACTGATTCTGAACCTGGCAGGCAAAACGCTTAAAAGCCTTCGGCGCTTAAATTCACAGCTGGATTGCGCCCAGGCCAAAGCTACTAGGGTGTGTCTGAAATTTCAAATGGAGAACTTCTTGGAACTGCACTGCTGCAAATACCTGAACTGCTGCCAGGCTACTATTGTGACATTTAGCTGCAAATATGCCGCCTCTTTTTTAAAACCAAGCCAAATAGCTACTCAGGTTATTATACCTCATTAACTACCTGTGAAACAAGAGTGGAAAAACTCCACATTTTGATGCAAAACAGAGATTTATAAAGTCGATCTTTGACCTCAACACTACGTGCACGTGAATGTAGTAAGCCGCTCAGTGTCAACAGACAATAAAAAAGACAGATGCCCAATAAAAGACCATAAAATCCAAAAGAAACCCATAGTTATCTTTCACAGCACAACATCTGAAATTTATGGTGACACAGTAGAGAGGGAGATATGGCTAGATGTGAGCAGAGCGGTTAGTATGATATAAGAGACCTGACGTACTGAACTGGTTCTCCTTCACAGGGATGTGAATGACAGACGAGTCTGAAGTACCATCCATGTGGAATGACAGGACCTTCCTTTGCAGGATAGATGATTTCCAAACTAAAAACACCTGGGCAGGGATGAATACAAACTTTTATGCATGTTTATGTATTTCTAATGCAGCAGTTCTTAAAGGGACATGAACATTGTGTCATCATTTACTCACCCTCCTGTCTTTTCAAACCTGCATGGCTTCTTTTTTCCAAGGAGCATAAAGGGAGAAGCTTAGATGAATGTTCATGTTGTACTTTTATTATGGGTATGAAAGGTTCATATTTAGATTTCTGGGAGTCTCCAAAAACAGGTCGATTTGCATGTGAGGTCGCTTTTATTGTCGTATAATATGATTTATTTTTACTTTACTTGCTCAACAACTCCCAAATGATTTGCTCAATGATTTATTTAACCCCTCTTTTGCATGACGCTTATCCGCGGTGATTGGTTTTATTTTGGTCTTACTATCTCATCATGCCTGTAATGCCTGATAAAGCAGTGTTTGGGTATTTTGAGGACAGTGCTACAGTGGAAACTGTTTTTACCGCTCCAAAAGCGGCACCTAGTGGCAATGAGTGAATTTGCATTTTCATTCAGATGGCCGCGAAAGGTTTCACGTTGATTGATGCCAACATGAAATGACTTGGGACTCGTTTTAAAAATGACTCGTTTCAATGATTCAGAGTCGACTCTTTCTTTTGAGAGATAATAACTTCATACAAGGGGCACATTCAGATTTAAACTTTGCAGGATGCTTTCATTCACTTGCTGTGTTAACCACTGCATGACATTTTCACAAATCTATAATAGCGGCACTAAATATAATAAGAATAGTGTGAACTCCATGCCAAGTCAACTGAGAGCATACAATATTTTTGTGTTTTGTCTGAAAGAGAAAAGTTTAGTACATACCAACCGTTTTTTCAACACACAAACCTACAATTATTGGTTTAGGTTTGGAAGCTATGTAAATCAGCATCCACTCTGGAAAACTCTTGGGCATCTCTTTTTGTATTGCACAAAAGTCACATGCGGTTGGAACAAAACAAGAGTGAATAAATGATGACAGAATTTCTGTGAGCTATTTCTTAAAATAAATCTGTCTGGCGTCTTTGCGTTCACTCTCTCTAACATATTTTACCCCAGCTGGTTGCTGCAGAAGGATGCCAGTGGCCTCTCGCTGGTCGATGGAAAGCAGAAGCCAGATGGGGTGTGTGTGTATCAGTTTGTCCAGCACACTCACACTTATGCTCGTACCTTCCCCATCAACCGCAGGATACTGCAGACACACAGGACTCATCTCTCCCTCTACCCTACAGAGAACAAAACACGGCATGGGTGTAGAGGGTTGCCTTTGTTTTGATAGAAATGCTTTTATGTCCTTTAAAGGAAGAAAAGGCATTAGAAAGAGAGACTAGACACTGGTGCCCTCTACTGGTTCTTTGTAAATGTCACGACATATTACAGTACATAAACTTAACTAATGTAAATGCAATGCATCTATTAAAAATAAGCATTATTTCATTTAAATGCTCTCATATTTAGCCTACCGTACAATGACGGTTTTAATGCATTTTCAACACGTGTTTGGAATGTGTACTCACTCTATGAGCATAGAAATGTCTGGATCTCTGTCTGGATCTCTGTCATTTTCCTGCACAGCATTAACCATTTGCTGCTCCAACGCTCCCAGTGACATCGCAAACGCATCTACGAGCTGCACATCGATAATAAAAGTCAAATCTCACTTATCCAAGCAGAAAACATTTCAGTGAATTAACATAGTGCTCTTTTAAAATTCACTTCGGCGACTTCCCCTTTGCTGACAAAGAATCAGTAAAAAGTGAAACGGCCAGGAAACCTACAGAGAACAGTTAAAAAAAAATGCAACGCTACCAAATAAAAAAAAAAAAAAAAAAAAAAAACAAGCGGAAAGAGGCTTGTTTGTGACCTAAACAAGAGCAACAGCTTCAGTCTCTCTGCCATCTATCCATGCAGGAAGCAAGTTAGTCACTTTCCTGTGTTCTTAATCAATTTTCCCATACAGGAAATGGGATTTGTCATGGCAACACAATCCAACTCTATGCAAGGAACTGCATGTGATTTTTAGATGGCGTTATATAGCTTTTTTCCTCTAAATTTGCAATTATTACATTTCGCAACTGTGTTGTTTCCTTTTCCATCATGGTGTAAAAATGAAAAAGGTAAAAGCTACTTTTTTCTCACAATTCTCGAAATGTATGTATATATAAATATATATATATATATATATAAATCTGAATTTCAACAAAAGTCAGAATTGTGGGATTTAAACATTTCAACAACAAACCCTAACTTCCATGCTCCTCCAATGCAAATTTTTGAGCAGATTTGATTATCCATGAAATAAAAAGTCAATAGGATCAACTTTAAAAAAGTAATAGCACATCCCTTTTTAACAAAGAGCATGATTTTTATGTTGCATTAATATTCAGTGTGCAACTGGAGCAGGACAAGTTTGATACAGGTTACTAAACCCTCTATATTACATTCATCAAAAACTGTTAGTGGCATTCTGACCAAAACTACTTTGAAAATGAAGTAATGTTTCCAATATGCCACCATGGTGACTGCATAATGTTGACTCCATGTAAATATTTAGAGTCACGGTGCCAGCTTCCTGAGCGTTTAATGCTGATCTGCAATTACAGGCTATTTTGGATTAAATTGCATTAAATGCAGATAAAAACAGAATCAAACGATTCTTTGAGATTTCTATTGTACTAGCGCTAGTGATAAATGCCTTGCCCGAATTTCTTAAAATACAACGTAAACTAGGCAAGATAAACTTTAGATGAGCGAGATGAAGGATGAGGATGGAAAAGAGAGAGCAAATGTTGCTCTGGAGGCCTGGAAGGAGAAGAAGAGATGAACGACTAATTAAGGAGAGAGAGAGAAATAGAGACAGAGATGTGCTGCAAAAAAGACACCTCTATTATGGAACGCTTCAATGGGCCTGTCTGGGCAACAAGCCCTGCTGCAGTCACACACACACACACACAGTTTGTGTCCATTGATTTTTACAAGGAACACCAGACAGTCAGTGAATGTACGCAGTGGAACAGAAAATGTTCTGTAGGAGAACGGGGATATTTATACTGATCCAAAAACAGTCTCTGCCTGAGCGCAAGGGCTAATGAGAGTCTGTAGCACCATCTGTGTGTCCTGCGCTCATTAAATTGTTACACAAATGTTTTAAGACACATGTATGATGCCTCAACTCATGCATTTTGTTAAGGATACATGTGCTTTTATCCATTACAGATACTATTAGATCAGATTTAAAATTTCCACCAGCCACACAGCCACCGAGAAGCACCCAAATGGTTTCTTTAAAATCTTTAACAATCACAAACGAGGTACTTGAATTTTCAGGGTTTCTACAAATTTAAGTGTAAATGTAGCGTACAAATGATCATCTTACCTGAAGAAAACTACCACTTCGGTCCATCTGGCTGGGTTGTAATGACGAGTTCACTGCCATGTTGCTCTTGTAGTCCTGCAAGTGAAAGAGTAATGAGGATCACTGAATAAAATGATCTAAAACTGTCTGTTTTCAGTATGACTGATGTGTCCACGGCGTTGTCTCCCCTGGCATTCAGTCATAATCTGTGCATGTCTGTTGCATATTATTATGAGCACGAATGAAAGATTGTGTCTGTAAGCCTGAGATTAGCCTGAAGCTGTAATCATTTCCTCAAAGAGACCATTACACACTGTCTGCCTGACATCTCTTTAAATTATATAGTTTCTAAAGCGATATTTGCTTAATTAATGTACACAGAACTGCAGTCACACAGGCATGGAGACAAATGCACGCTCTTAAACATATGATTTTCCTCCAAACTAAATTATTAATAAGAACATACAGTGAGGTTAGCAGTCAGATCATTAAACAAAGCTTGGTTACAACGAGTACAACATTGTGTGGTTAATATAGACACTAGATACTGTACAATTACAATATAATGAGATAGTAAACACTCTAGGTCACCTGCAAAATAGCTTGAACAGACTCTCAATTACAGATCGGGGAAGTTATCATATTTATGAAAGCGGCAGGTGTTAAGTCATACCTCTCACTTTCCGAACTGTTGTATCAATGGAGCATTGTTGTGTTCTTCACACTATCGATTCTCTCTTTGGGGACATCCATAGTCAGGCAACAGTCTGAAGTGAAACTAGTGTGTATGTGGAATTAAAACACAGCTGCAGTCAAACAAAGACATGTGTGATGACCAATACATGAAGACTAATAAAAGAGATTAAAATTCTCTCTGTCACTTACACAAGTGGACATTCTCTCTGTACAAAACACAGAAAGAGTGCTGGTGGACACAATACATTTGGTATTAAAAAGAGACTGCATGTTAATTTATTCATTAATTTTTTTTTTGTTTGTTTTTTTTATTTGCATAACTAAATATATTTTTGGAAATATGTACGTTTTTATTTTTATTCTGATATATACCATTGGTTTCAAGACGTGACACAAAAGCCTTAAATAAAAATAAATAAATAATAATAATAATAATTTACATAACTTATAAATATATTTCTGGAAGTAGTTGTTTAAAAATATTACATTTGTATTTATATTTTTATATATATCCTGTTGTGATACAACAAAAAGCCCTTTAGAATGATAAATATACAAATATATAAACAATCTATAGAATTCATTTCAGTATTGTTATTTATATATGAGTTTCTTTTTTTTTTTTAAATACACTTAATAATAAAAATACGTACATATACCCACACACACCCACACACTAAGGCAGAAAAAGGAAGCATGTCTCATTACACATACTCCACTTCACACACCAGTGACATTTACACAAGAGGAATCTAAATAAGTTCCCATATCCTTTGTAAGAACACAATTCTTAGTACATCTATACTTCACGGAAACATTTCTCAATAGTCAACAAGGTCTGTTTTCTGCAGAGGAGGGTGAACGCTCTACAGCTCCCTACCCTCTTTCTGTGCACAAACACGCATGTCTTCCTGTTTGTTCCTGTCACTACAGTGCATGGAAGCAATTTGATGTGTTAAAACATTCCTGACAAAGATGGACCACATCATTGCACCAGTCCTCAGTGCAAGCCAAGAGCATGCCGGCGCCATCAGCACTGGAGATCACACAAACAAACCAGGACCATGATTGCACTTTAACTTTGTTGTGGGATATTTTTAGTTGAATGTAATGCAAGCTTCCAAAAATGACATTACAAACACAGTGTTCATAGCATGCACTGTATTCATTTTACAATGCTCTCTTCATTAATATTATATATAGGCTATTCATTACTTATGTATATATTCACATGCCCGTATAAAAGTCAAACAACAAATTTCTTTTTTCAGATGTTTTTATTTATTTATTTTTTTTAAGTTAACTAAATTGTCATAGTTTAAAATAATATATAATTTCATTTTCATTTCATTCAAAACTTACATTACGTTCCATATATATGTTTTTTGCCTCTGATAGGTAGCACTAAATAATTTTACATTTTGTGCTCACATGTAATTAGCAGATATTTCTACAGCTAATATCTATAGGCATGTTTCTACATTTAACAGAATTATCATCTGATACATGCCAAACATTAAACGTACTAAACATGTTGCAATTTAAATCTTCATCTTCCACCTTTCTGTAATGTTTGATATCGTGTTATGACTGCAAACTATAAGTAAACATGACGAATATTAATAAGTTCCACTCTAAAGGTCTAAAAAGTAGTTTACGATGATTAATGGTTGAATAAAAACACAGAACAACAGCGTTTCAACAGAGAAAACAAACAAGCTCAATTTCACTTTGAACGCATTTTATAACTTATTACACAATACCAACATAGAGGAAAATTAATATTACATAGACCTACCTATGTGTGCTCCCCTCCAGTCTGCATTTCACACGCTTCTACAGTAAAGTACTGTACAGTCAGTGATTCTGTCTCTTACCCAGTTTGATCACATGACCGACGCTGCACGCCATTGGTGGTAAAGGCATGTAAATAATTTCATAGAGCAAATGTTAAATAAGAACAAAGTTGAAAAGAACAATTAAAGGGGTAACACTGACTGAAACGGCTGTCTCAGACTAACATAAAACGTTCATAAAATGTGTTCATTTATGAGGGAAAATACAACTGAAAACAAATATAAATGAAGCTTGACATTAAAGTTTTGCATTAGCATGTTTTTATAATTATCTAAATGAAAATGCATTCAATTATAAATACTGGTAAAAAAAAAAATGCTCCTCGAATGCATGTGTGAAAAATCACAACCCTACCCAATTATCTTTAACTTCTGATATTAAACCACATCCTCTCCTAGTGTAAGATAGTCATTGTGCTTTTTTATTATTAAGTTGTACAGTTGTACACTGGTTTTTCGCATTCGGGAATAATCCTCTTGCTTTTTTTCCTACTTAAAGTGCAGTAAAGCAGGTTACCCCACACAAAAGCTCCTTTGTCCTTTTGTTATTAACCGTATTTAGCAATTATTCTATTATTTACTCTTTTGTTGGTCACACTGTATTAAACTAGGTCTCTAATAACTGGCACTACCTCTGTGGTAACAGAAAATAGATTTATGAATATTTCAAATCTATAGATCAAAAAAGATCACAAAGAACAACAGTTACGGAATAAATAATAATACACACCTTTTTTCACCTGTTTTTATTAAAACACATTACAGAGATGTATCCATATCAATAAATTAGATGGCATAGTAAATATTCAGATAATGTGTTCAGAGTGGTGCAGAAATACCACTGATGTGTGCCTGAGTCTTTGTTCTTCTAGTAAATGCGGAGCTGCCTGTTGTTCTTATGTTTATATACAATCCTGGTTTCAGAAGAAAATCAAACCGGGCACCATAGCGGACATTTGAGAGGGACAGTAATAAGACAGAGAGTCACAGCGGTATGAGCTGCACTGAAAGACGTCCCTAAAGACAGCAGCATTCCACTGGAAGCTGGACTGATAAGCAACTTGCAAAACCCTGAAAGAAAGAAAAACACTATGAACAGACCAAGTGATATTTGGTGACAGTCTCTAAAGAGAAATCCCTGGAGCTTGACACAACTCAATAAAAATAAAAAGCAGCTTATATAAACGTATCAGTTTTTGGCTGGAGGTATGTGTACCATGAGGTACTCTATGGTTCTCGTTCAGAGGACACGTCTCCCTCAGCTCCGCTGCTGGCACTGGGGTCTGCTTTCGAGCGCTGAGCTGCTTTCTCTCTGCTGGACTCGGAGGGGCCTTTTGACCGCGTTTTTTCTTTACGCTGTAGCTGCTTCTCTTGTTTGGACAGCTGAAGCATAAAAAAGGAGGTTTGTGAGTTTACACAGTCCCTGAACAATTCATGCTGTAATCAGAACTATGGTAGCAGATAATGAGGTATGTATTTCGTTTCAAATCAAAGCTGCATACCAGTTTAGGGTCTGTGGGGCCAGCGGGAGACTCCAGCTGAATGGTCACAGGTCCATCATTTTGAATGAGTACCTGCATCTTTGCACCAAACTGCCCATCTACAACACAATACAAGCTGATTAAGTATTTTATGTTTTTAGCATTTCAATTAAGTATTTATTTATGTAATGCATTGCACTTAGTAGTAGTTTCTGACTGTCAAGTTGATACGGCAGAAATATACAGTAAAAATAATCCAGTTAGTTAACGACATTGCAACGAACAGTGAACACTATTAACTGCAACAATTATGAGTTGCAATTAAACTTTCTGTAGTTTTGGATGATGTTTGAGGGTGGGCATCATCTGAGGTTCTTTGAACGGTTGGCATCATCTCTTCTCAGGTTCTCATTTAATGCAGTAAATGCCATTAACAATGAGCAAATCCTAATCAGAAGAACGAAACCTTCAATGATCAGCTGGTCGGCCCTCACCTTTGATGCATTCTGGTTTATATGCTTCCCTCAGCCGCTCCAGCATGTTGTTGTAGAAGGGCTGGGCCAGTTCAGCCGGCATGGCAGAGTGGAAATCAGGCTTATTTCCCTTGAGGATACACTGTAGAGTGAACTGACTCACACAGAGCACCTCCAGCTCTCTGTCCATCACGCTGCGGCTCCAGGCACGGCCGTTCTCATCCTCAAACAGACGCAAGTTAAGAATCTTACGTACCCTGAGAGACAACATCATGCACATCAGACATACAGAACATATTTGATTTGGTCAGTGGAAGCAGCATGAAAATGAAAAAGAACAGCACGAACATTCTTCAAAACATCTCATTTCGTGTTCCACTGAATAAGGAAATACATTTAAAAAAAAAACAGGAGAAACTGTATTAAATTGTATTAGGCTAGAATATTTGTTAAAAAACTAACCTTTGATGAGTAAGACACTTGTTTGAAAAACAAATACTCACAGATTCTTTCATTCTGACCTTTAAAATACTTTCCCCAAGTCAATGGTTTTTCTCCGTCTCTTTCTGACTGATTTTAAATGCTGATGAAATTACACCCCCTTCAGAACTTTCGATTTCAAATTACATCTATTTCAGTTTAAAGTAATCTTAAACTATGGCTGTTTATCCAAATGATGTCATATCCAGTCACAAAAGAGTCTTTGAAGCAATATACTTTAATTTTAGTCGTTGCTCTTAATTATTTGTGACCCTGGACCACAATACCAGTCGTAAGTTGCACAGTAATATTTTTTAGCCAACAATACGCTGTTTGGGTCAAAATAATAGATTTTTCTTTTACCATCAGGACATTAAGTTATTAAGATCATGTTCCATGGAATATATTTTGTAAATTTCCTACTAAAAATAAATAAAAATGTAATTTTTGATTAGTAATGAATTGCTAAGAACTTCATTTGGGCAACTTTTAAGGTGATTTTCTGAAAATGTAGATTTTTTTTCTTGCACCCTCAGATTCAAAATTTTCAAATATTTGCATGTCGGCCAAATATTGTTCAATTCTAACAAACATGTAACATCTTTGGTATATAAAGGAAAGACCACAAATGATAATACTTATTTAAGATTCAGTATCAATCCTACAACCCTGGTTTTATTAATGAAATATCTGAGCTACAAAAAATAGACCCTGGTTTTACAATATTACTATTAAATATACTAATGAATGAATATTGCATTTATTAATGGCAATGCATACAATTTCTTCCTTATTACAGTATTTAACGTTGTTAATTAGTATTATTTCATATGTGTTATTAAATTACATATGAACACACAGCCAAAACTGATTTTTGGCCAGACATCAGTTGGACTTACATGTAGTCCACATCCTTCTGCGTGTCCTCCACTGAGATACCGAGTAAGACGCAGAGTCCTCCGCCTATGGCGCTGATCTGCTCCTCCCCAACTGCGTGAATGACGTCACCGTACAGTAAAGAGAGCGTAACATGAGCTGCGCACTAACGTGACACTAAGTGCTGATCTGAACAGTTTAGATCTAGTGCACATACTTCATCAACTGTGCATATTTTAAAACGCACATATCTGATACGGTTAAAGACAGTAATGCGAAGGTGTTGAAGCGTGCAGCGCGCGCTGACAAGTGTACAGTGAATACAGTCAAGGCTCTAGCCGCTTTCATTTTCATTTTTAACAAATTAACCGATGTACTACAAGCAGCATCCAGCTGACAGCCAGATTTTCTGTGAAATGTGTGAACTTTGTTTCGTACCTCTTACGCTTGCCTTAGTTACTCGTTGAATGATCGCCTTCATTGTTTTGGTCTCCAAGCATGTGCAGAACTCGAACACTTTGCTTTTCCGGTTTCTACCAAGCCCCGCCCCTCTGCGAACTGACGCTTCCGCCCCCTCGTGGACGAAACGAGCAATGCTGTGAATAGTTTCAGCTTAGTATTCAGGTGAAATAAAGCATTTTTATTTATTCCCTTGAAATTTAGTCCTGATTGTAATTTATTCAACTGGGTACTGAATAAGCATTTAAAGTTTGTATCAAATTTATTTTTACATTTCTATGGACCTCACTATTCTCAAATAGGTGCAATCAAACATTTACAGGTACAAACATTTGATATGATTAAAAAACAAAACACCAAATATACACTATCATTCAAACGTTATTTAAAATTGAAATAATATTTCCCAATATTACATTTTTTTCTGGATTTTTAATCTAATAAATGCAGCCTTGATGAGCATAAGAAACATGTTTAAAAACCATTAAATATCTTACTGACCCCAAAATAAAAAGTACTTCAATAAAAGTATTTTCTAGTTTCTAGAATAGAAACGACATTTATTACAAAGCTTTTCACTTTATTTCTTCACATTAATTGGTGAGCAAAAGACGTAATATTACATTTCTATCAATCTGTTTGGGAAGCGAAAACAAAATCATCCTTGGTGAACTCTTCAGCACATTTTCCTTTTTTGGGGAGAACGGTTCCTTTAACACAGATGCTGCAAACAAGATATTCCCTTTTACATCTCAGAAGACAGCCATCCACATATATTACTCATGTTGCAGTTAACATCCATATTTCCTTTTAAATTTTGACATTAAAACAGTCTTTGCTTCTGAAACACAAGCAAGCTCATTTCTCCTCGTCTTGTTTTTGACTCTCTGTAGAGCTTCCAAATTTAGTTTTGATGTAGTTGAAAAACGTTGTGGAATGTGGCACAGTATCCTCCATCCCTTCCTTATAGATAAATGTGGTCCGAGTGTGTTTTGTTTCATATACCTTCACATTAGGTTTGTTTTCTTCGACGACCTTTTCAACTAAAAAAATAAAAACGGTGCATTATGGCAACAGATCTGCAGTTTTGATATATATTCAGTAACGTTACATAAGTCCCACAGAAATTTTGTAAGCTTCTAGGACACATTTTATGCCTGCAGAGTAATTGCACATGACAGCTAAAGATATTATACTTCACCTTTGATTAGTTCATCTCCGATCATGTATTTGTAATAAGCGTAACTGAGCATGGTCCAAACACCAGCAGCATAGAGCAGCGAGGCATTCCGGTTCCATTTCACAGGATCCATCTTCATATCTGCAATTTAATGTCAAAACTGTAGTATATTAAACTGAGCAGGCACCAATATTCACAAGGACACTGGTGTTGTCGCTTTCTTCTTCTTCTTCTTCTTCTTTTTCTTCTTCTTAATCTGCGGTTGGTGTCCAGTTTATTGGCACATTATCGCCACCTCCTGTTCCGGAGTGTGAATTAAAGCTTAAAACTTCTCGCATACCTTTTCCCTCTTTTTCTCACCTTTTCTTGCCACTTTTGGTTTATTTTTTAGCCGATTGGCATTGTTTTTTTAGAGATGCCTCTCACACCCCAATTACTTCAACCTCTCTTATTGCTTCTGGCCTTCTGCTAAAAACTAATTAATGTGAGTAACTCCCAAATAAAAACATGCTGAATCCTCTACTTGCAATATTCACATAAAAGAGAATGTCAAATATTTAGGAATCAAGATAATAAAAGAGACTAAACTCAGATGTCAGGAAATTTCAACCCAATTATATATTTTTATATTTATTTTATTTTATTTGTCTTGTATTTGGAATATAATCCCTCGATATGTAGGTGGTATTAAATTTTTAATAATGTGTAAATACTCCCTATTGAACTCCCAGGCTTGGAAACTTATTTATTGTGCGCCACACATCTGTTTTATTTGGAAAAAACGTAATATTTTACATAAGAAAAAATCCCTGTTTCTAAAAAAAATGGTTTAGTAATGGTTTATTGGTAGTGATTTTTTGAATTATTCTGATTTGATCTTTTACATTTAACTTTCCTGTATCTAGAAAATAATTTAGTACAATTTTAAAGGCCATCTCTCTGAAAATATGTATGCTATTTAAAAATAACAGTGTCTCATTGATTTCAGTTTGACCCTCAATCTACTGTGGCTGGTTCTATTTGTTTCTCTGTTTAACAATCCCGTTTTTGGACATTATTTCTAATTCAATTTCTTATTGGAGCAACATTTTTAATTATGTTAAGTGGACATATGTTTGGTCACTCCATCAGAATTGTTGTTTATCAAATAAAGTTAAAGAGATAACTTATTATTAAATTATTATTAAAATTTAAGAGTGACATAAATACATCTTGTTCTTTCTGTGAATTTTCTTCTAAAACTGCACATATATATATATATATATATTATAGAATTGTTTTCTAATATGTTATAAACACATTCTTTTTAGTATTTAAGCTCAAGATAAGAATCTGCTTAATGCAAGTTTTTGTAAAAATCTCCTGTTATTAATTGGAAAGTGTTATGTCCATAAATGCAAACCCCACTTTAACATCTTTAAACAAGAACTTCAGTTGTTTTAAAATGCAATTTCTGTTAACAAAAAAGGTATAAAACATCTAGAATTTGTGCTATGTTTAAGAGTAATCATTAATATACAGTATATTTGTATCTTTATTCGTGTGCCCCTCTCTTTCTATCCGTTTTGCTCTGTTTTTTTTCTACTTGCTGTAATCTTTGTTGTTTATTTCTGAAAAAAACAACAACAACAACAACAATTGGTTCATTTTTATTTTTATTTTGTTGTGGTCACTTGGTATCTGTTACTTTTCTCAGCGTTAGCCAAAAAGAACCAATCACAGCTGTTGGTGTTTACCAGATGAGTAAATTTAATTTCATAAAGATTTATTTGCATGGCAGGTAGCAATCTTTGCTATTCATAAATGTAATAAAATGTAGAATTCAGTCACCAAAACATCCTAAGATTTGAATGCGAGTATATTTGACAAACAACCAATCACGTGAGCCAACTTTCTTTTAGTGTTCACGAGAGGGCGCCAGATTCCACTAATCTAAAACTTTCATGAAAAACCTTTTATGTCCATTTTGCGTCTTTTTCTTTAATTTCTATTTAAAGATACAATTTTAAAACACCCGTAGTGCCTAACATTACACAATGCAAGTTACTCAACTGCAATTTTCATATATATGTGTTATTATGATATTGTAATTCTGTATCAATTTTAGTTATGAAATATAATTAATATCTTGTTCAAAAGGAAGCTACATTAGGTGTCTACATATATATGTTGTATGGTAGACAAATAAGTCATATTGTGATATTTACAGTTACAAATAATGTGAGTATATACAACAAATCGTTTTTATTTTAATTTTAATGATTCCACATTTCATCAGACATAAAATCCTGATATAAATAGGTACAGAAACCTCAGTCATGTTGATTTGTAAAGTTTTATCTTTGATCAAGACCAAAGTTTGCACACTAAAGGTGCTCAGCTTCAGCTGGATCTTTGAAATGAAGTAAACCTACAATAGATTATTACTACAAATATTATGCATAGCATTAGTTCATATTTGTAGATCAAGATAAAACTGGAATGTGGGTCACAAGTCATACTTAAATTTTTTTACATACAACATTCATTTAATTCCAGGACTGGAGGAACAGGAATATGAAATACTGTTTCTCCCCGCAGGTGAGCAGATCACAGGTACAGTTCAGGAGAGTGAGAAGACTAGATCTGTGCAATCTGTACAAAAGAATTAAAAAAAAAGAACAAACAAACAAACAAGAGGATTCTTGCAAATAAGCATTAACAGGAATTTCAGTCTAAACGTGCTCGGGAAAGAGCGGCAAGCAACATGATGACATTTCTCTTTGGGAAATCAGACGTTATGTTATTAAGGTTGAACATGTAACACTTTCTGTTAGACACAAACTAAACTAAATCAATTAAATAAGCAAACAAACATGACAGACAAATTACATAATTACTTGAGTAGATGATAATTAGAAAACATCCAACAACCGTTTCTCTGTAGGACCTCCTTAACATACACAAAGACGCATTTTGTTGTGGCGAGGTTGGATATGGAAGTTTTTCCACAAGATTAGGGCAAAAGTTCATTTTTCCATGCTATAAATGTACATCCTTCACTGATCTTCAGCAGAAAGTTTATGCTGAACTCGAAACAGCCAGTTTCTTGAGATGATCCATAAAAACTTGCAGACTGACGTCGTCTGTGAGGATTGGTGCTCCAGACTCCTACAAGGAGGAGACATAATATTAGAGATCAGACATTCTTATCAACACTGAACTCGTTTTAAACACATAATGAACATATTGCTCCATCAGAGCTGAAGGTGTGTACCTGGCCCCAGGCGTAGAGGTTGTTGTGGGTCTGGGAGGGGTTGACTTTGGAGAGGAGGAAGCGTGCTTGTGAACCTCCGTGCTCCGTGTCGATGTATCTGGGCATGGGGAAGCGTGACTGCAAGATCTCCTGAGCGTCGTCTAGAGGAGCCTGAAGGAGCTGCTTAAAGTTCTCATACTCTGCCATCTCCTGGTATCCAGCCTTCCTCCACTGAGCGATAGTCTGTGAAGATGACAAGAACACCATCATTAAACTGAACTCAGACAAACACCGTTTTAACGTTTAAGGAACTGTTTGAAAATAACAGTTCTGATCCTAAATCTAGTGAGGTGCAACAAAACATTTGATTCGTACCTCTCCATGGTAAATCACCAGCTGGAAGAAAGTGTCCATCAACAGAATGCGATCAGGAAGGATGCTGCTGCTGTCCAGAAGAACGGGCTGCAAAACCAGACAAATAAGAGATGAGCGCGAGCTGAATTACAGAACATTCTGCACTATAATTTTACATGGATGGGTTTCTAATCACCTCTGGAGGGCCATAGAACGAGTAGGAGTAGAGGATGGGCTGTATCATAATGAGCGACTGTGTCAGATCCTGACGCACAAAATGATGCCTGTAGTAGGACGACTCGTCTGGACTGTTATTGAACACCTGCAGGAATGGGGATCTCCTCAAGTGGAACATAAACTGTTAAAAAAAAAAAAAAAGATTAGTTTTAATTTCAGAAATGTGATATTCTCAGACAGGTTATCTGCAGAGTTTTTAAATCATACATTACAATCGCAAAATAAATCACGCAGCATTTAATTGTATGTATATATACACTTTCATTTATCTACTTATACAGCAATAAATGCAAATTAAATCTGAAATATTGCTGATAATAGATTATTAAACAGGCTATAGTTAATCAACAAGAGACAGGAAGTTACTTTGAATTTTACTTTGAAAATGTCAGATATTGAGGCATAATTTGAGCTACATATGTGCATAATGTAGGACTTATTAATTATAAATACAACAGGACTATTAATTTGAAATGTCAATTGCTTTAGTATTTCTGTCTGCTCATTCAAAAACATAAATAATATAAATTATTTAATAAAAATATAAATCAAATATGCACTTTTATATGCACACCATATATCTAAAACATATTAAAATATAAACATTTATTATAACATTTGGAAGATTAATGAATATGAATGGACTTTTAAGGACCCTATCACAAATTTACCTGTGGGTACAGTGAGAGAGACTCAGACAGTCTGAAGGAGTTAGGATCATCTTTATTGAACTGGCCAAACTTCTGACACTGAAACCAAACAAGCAGCACAAAAGTTGAGTGTGACGCAACTACATCCAATATTATAATAATGATGGTTCATGGGTTTGTCATATCGCCTCTCATGAATGGAGGCACTGAACTATATTTCCTTCTAAATAGCTGCGATACTCACCAAGCGAATGAGCTGCCTGTCAAGCCAGCGAAGAACGTCAGGCCCTTCCTCTGACTCCGCCCTGAAAACGCCGAGCCGGGCCATGAGAACGGCAGAGGCCTCCTGATCAAATGATGACTCGATATGCTGGATCTGGGATTGTGCGTCAGCCCAACTAGGTGTGACAATAGAAAGAACCGGTTTGTCGAGAACGAATGACGCACAAATTGAAGCATTTGACTACTGAAGAGCTATTCAGGGCTTAAACTACACAAATTTACGCAGCTAAATCTATTTTGAGCTACAGAAAACACAAACAGCACATGGAAACATGAGATATGTTGACTTTAGAGAACTCCAAGGTCTTTTTGTACCACATCAAAGTTGATATTATTAACAAAAGGAGAATCCTATGAATGAGGAGACCAGGAAAGACTGTGATATGATATCGACTGATAACAGAATTTCAAGATGCTGATATTTGAAGACTTACTTCCTGGCAATGGTGGTGACACGGATCCGCCGTTGTGTGTTCGAATGCTGGTATTGCGTAACAAACTGTATAGCTCCTCTTCCACCCTGAGGAATTGGGGCGTTGTGCTACAGAAATAAAACATACTGGTGTTAGAGATACATAAGTATAAACATAAGCTCTCACACCCAACTGAATGTACAATAGAACTGATAATTCTATAACAATATACCTGATTTACTACTTCAAAGTACAGGGCCAAGGTGGTGGCAGGTGTGAGACTACAAATCTTCCACTGACAAGTTCCTCCAACACCCATTTCCTGTGAAAAAACGTGACATTCTCAAATATGTGTGCACGTGTGTGAAGTCATGTTTGGAATTCATTGCAAAAGCTGGCATGAAATGGGAAGTTAAATGCTTGGGCCTTACGTTGTCGGAAACGCAGGGTCCTTTGGCGTTGAGAGACACGCACGGCCCGATCGCACCAGATATCTTCAGTTCTCTTGAGGTCTGAGAAGTAAAAGGCAAATAGGTTTAGATGGTTAAATATGACTCTGGGTAATGTCATAAATGACATGAAAAAAGAGTTTGATATTGCAAGATATTGCCATGTCCAACTATTTTACCTTCACTTCCAAAGTACCACCAAAAGCCATGCGAAACTCTCCATTGTAGTCTTTGCTGAAGACTCTTTGGAAGGTCTGCTTGAAAAGAGATGTGTTGAAGGAATCGCCCATGACAATGTGTCCCCTAAAACAAACAGAACATATTGTCAAATATGATACATAATCTTTAATTACTTGGTCTTAAAGAAACAATATGTTCACATTTAAGACATTAAATGGCATGATATATTAAGATTAATAATCTTCGATCACTGCTCACCCTGTGAGGTTGGATAGACATTTCATCTCTAGCAGTCCCGTCTGATCCAGTGCACAGGCATAGATGTCCACGCTGTGTCCATTCACTGCTGCGCGGTTTGCCATAGCCTCGTAATACTAAATACACATCGATAGAATTTCTTAATTAGCAACAGAATATTTATGCAAATAAATGCATTATCAGAAATGTAAAGAGTTCATAACTAAAATCTTAAATCACCTTAGTGGCCTTCTTCAGATGGCGAGCGTTGTCTTTTTGGATGTCGTGCCAGGAACGGATGGGGGTCTTTAGTTCATCTCCCACCACCATGCCAGGCCCCTGTGTCGGGGGGCCACCGGTGAACAGCATCACACGGGCTCCTGTGTTAGGGAAAGTGCCCTACAAATAGAACGACAGACAGACTATGTTAAAAACTTGATTTAGTCCATTTCTATATTGCATATTTTCCCCACATATTACAAACTTTATTGGTGTCCTTCAAATAGAATAATGCAGGCTAAAGTTAAAAGCTAGACTTATAATCAGACAAACTCAAGAGTGTTTCCTATCTTGGGAGTTATGTAAGAGTAATGACTGGGTCGGGTACTAGGTACAACTGTTCTGATATGACATGACAGCTAAAGTGGACTTTGAATCTCACGGCCAGCATTACTGACACGTTGCCAATTTAAACTGTCAGCCACACCACAGTTATAATGAAAGGAGAAGAATCTCTGCAGCACTCTGGGTACTGAACATTAATGCAAAACAGTTTTTTTCCCCATACATCCAGCTTTTAATACAATACAGATTTATGCCATAAAAGATGGGATGAAACATCCTGGCTGTACCTCCAGTAGGCCGATAGCAATAGAAAGGGCGATGCCCGTGGAACGGAGAGGTCGCTTCCCCTGAGGAACAGGCCAGGGGTCTCTCTGCAACTCCCCCAGAAGGTCGGTCAGGTTCATGTCCACTGCTTGCACAGGCTGCAGAAATCTAAAACGGGTGCAAAGAAAACAGAAAATGCATTTATAGAAATCATTTTCTTGAAACTCTTATCTGATCACTTGTAATGTGCATAATGACCACGAATTACCTGCAGGAAGCAGCAGCATCATGAGGGGCCAGTGGTTTGCCTTGCTGTCCAGATGTAGCTGGCTTCATCAGTCCCAGCATCTCCTGCAAGCAGATGATACGCTTAATAAAAGTAACTGAAAACTCAGTTTTACATAGCTGAATATTTTAGAGAATTAGGAATGGTAAATCCAAAAAGATCACTGACCTGTATCTGTTTGGGTGTGAGCTCTTTTGTGCCACGGAAGACGTAGCTCTTGGCGATACCTTCACAGCTGAGCTCATGGATCTGAATCATGCGGCCAAAGGTGATGAGACCCACCAGGGCATTGGGTGGCAACAGACTCAGAGACATCTGAAGGGATTCTTTCAGGGCCTGGAGGTCTTCCTCCTCCAGACATGTGTCCACCACATACAGGAAGATGAGAGGGGTAGGAGGTCCACGCTAAAAAGAAATAAATCAGGATACATAATAGTAATTAAATACTACATACTGTTTTTAATTCATAAATGCTTTCATTTAAATAATTAAATTGTTCTTGTACAATACATTTTTAATAGTACTATATACACATTACATAAAAATTAAAAGTGTCAGTAAAGACATTCATAATGTTGCAAAAGATTTAGCATTTCAAATAAATTCTGTCTTTTTAACATTTTATTAAATCAAAGTATACTGAAAAATGTTTGTTTATCCTTAATATGTAAAAAAAAATTCACAATATTACTATTCGACAATATTTCTATTTGTGTTGCTAATTATAAAAATGCAGACATGTTGGGCAAATAATTCTAACCAATGGAATTGTATACACGCTTCTAAATTGCAAGGCAAACTATTTAAACTATTTATTTAAAATATTTAAAACTTCTGTCACTTGTCAAAACAAACTGAACACTAGTTTCAAAATGACAACGTGGCTTTTGGCATGCATCTATCTGTGAGCTAAAGGAGTTGTAGTTAGTCTATATGTTTGTACAGTAAAGTACAGTACAGAATACACAGACCGAGTAAGTGTGCAAATTTACCTGCACTATGTACTCAATGGTGGAGAACTGGGGCATTAGTTCTGCGGGCTGATTCACATCTGAAATCCCTGCGTATGAGGGAGGAAACTGCGAAGAAACAAATTCATATTTACTCTCACTGACAGGAGTGACTAAAGTTAGAGAAGCACATGGAGCAAATCCACGACTGAAAATGAGTTTTAGTAATGTCTACTCACAGAGTTCCTCTGGAAGCAGAAGTTGCAGGCCCATATCTTAGCTCTGAAGTCCACCTGACTACAAAAGGAAATCAAGCATTAAGGTGCTAAACTGGTCTATGACAAAGTCTTTCTAATGTAAGTCATTAGCACACGAAGAGACACAGCGATTAAAGGAAACAATTACCAGTTGGCTAACCTGATCTAATTAACATACCTATGACAATGTTGCTAAATACTGCTCTATAGACTCTTTCAACATTTAAAAAGCTCTGAAATAATGCAATTAGCAAGTCTGCGGAAAACTAAACTTCCACTTGAGCAAAACACTTCAAATAACCTTAAAATAAAAGGTCCACATAAAATCCCAGCTAAACCCCTTTTATTGTGTACTGTATATAAAATGAAAGCAAAAGCAATATGATTCAGAACACCAATGTTTCATTTAATAAACATGAATGAACTGTTCTATTCAAAATCTATTACACTTCCAGTCCACTGTTTAATCAGATATGCAAATCTAATGTCTACACTGACCACATGCTGTACAAACAGAACTCAGCCCTTCTTGGAAAAGTGATTCGGTCCTTACCAGAGTGGGTTGAGTACGGCTTTGCAATTGGCCCGGCTGCACAGTACCGGCTCGTACTGGACCGGAGGCAGGTCCGGTCTCTCCTTGAGAGGAGTGTAGAGGCAGGAAACAGGAACCACTAGCCGTGTGGCCTCCAGGCGGCTAGAAGGCCAGAGGTTCCAACTGCAGCGTACTCCATCGCGATCTTCGTTTTGTTGGATGAACTCTTGGTAGGTCGCCATGACAGTGTGAACTGTGGACGACCAGAAACAGCGAAATGAGTAAACCGTGAGCTGCCAAGTCTTTTTAAAACTAAACCACACCTATTGGGTTGTGCCTCCGAAACTGGACAAGTAGGATACCAGAGCCTAAAATTAAGAGCAAATACTTGAGTGACAAGGACGATTTCGCATATGTCAGCAATGTGAACGGAAATTACATTCCTTTATGTTTGTTCATAAGAGAAGGTCTCTTTAACACAGGGAATGTTCACGCAACTGTCATCTTTGAACAAAGACACCTGACACGAATGCTTAACCTTGCCAAGCCCAAAACGTCATTAAGAATGTGTTGATCAGAGATATGCGTAGATAATTTGAGGAGCAAAACAAGATGCTATTTTTGAGCAGAATGTACTACCGCTGGGACACACCTGTCTTAGAAAACCTCCTCAACTCCAATCACAGGTTTGCTGACTAAACACAAAGCACTTCAACGTATTAGAGGAGACTTTGGCCTCTGATAACCCTAAATCAGAGGGATCCCTGGAAATGCCTGGCCTAAACACTAAATCATGGTCCAACAGCTGTATTGACTGTTTGGTTACACAATGATAGAGTTTCCAGACAGACATGAACTCACTGTTCCAAAAGACACTGAATACAAAACTTGATATAAAATACTAATGAGTCCAAAAAATGTCAACTTAGACAACTTAATAACAACTGACTGAGGGTTCGTTAATGTATTACACTGGTGTTAACGTATTGTTATTAATATATTACTTCATAATAATACATGTTTTAGCCAAAATAAGAACGTCGTCATGACGTCACGCGTATTTCTACATTTCAGTGGAAAAGCTCGCGTTAGCCAATTCCATCACGCTGTCAATATAACATAGAAAAGGAAGCAGAGGAAAAGCAAGAAATAAGCAAGTGATATTATTTTAAAATATGAAATATTCCGAATTAATGTCAAAACATACGTTACAACCAAACACCCGTGTATCCCGTACACATACAGTAACGTTACTGACTTCCGCTGACCTAATCCGGGGTCTGCGGGTTTAAATCTAACACATCAGCGAATCCCGCCTTCATTAGCAGAACACAACGATAGACGTACCTTTTTAATCGATGAGGCTTTAATAAATAATATATGATAACCGCGATCACACGACCATTGAAAGTGAAAATGACTTCGTCGAGCAGGATTCGTCTCCAGCCGGTTCCTGGTGCTCCGAAGAGTGACGTGTTACTACACACTCCGTGCGCCACGATTGGCTGCTTCCGCGTGACGTCAAAGGAACGTTCCGCCGCAGTGTCGAATTTCTGTGCGTAGATGCGCTGCGCAGTTTCTATAGCAGCGTTTGATGCAAATGAGTTCTGCGTAAACACCTGTGACCTCAAATTTCTTGCATACTTTCAATACCAGCAAAACAATATTTTGAGTCGTAACAATGGATACATAATAGGGACGTATTATATGATATGATAGAGTATTATATTATACAATCAAATTAATATACTTCCAAAGCAGGATATGCAGACTAAGCAGTGTTTCCATCGTGAGTCGACACACACACACAAAATAAAAATTCACACTCTATATTTGGTCTGAGATGAAGTATTAGGCTAGGCTTTAGTGTGTAATTAAATTAATACCGAATTCTACTTATGAATATTGATGAGATTTATATAGGCCTTTTTATTATGAAAAGAATGAATGAATGAAAAAAGTACAAAGAATCTTGTTTAATATGCAATTTAATATGGTCAAAAATGAGCAAAAGAAACAAATAAAAAAGTCTGAATGTGACAAAAAATTAATTTGTTATTTTTTCAACATATTATTTAGCAGTTAATATATTTTTCCAAGTAGTTCTATATGTTGTTTCAGAAGCTATGAAGTGTTTTTAATGAAAACATACATAGGCTGCAACTTCTCTACTAAATCTAAAAGAGCGTATGTTACAATTAAAACTGTATACAGTGAATGGTCTAAATCATGCTCTAATTAATTACCTTACCTTTAAGACTTGTCTGACAAAGTATTTCAACAAGAGAAATGTTAGCCCACTCATATGTAGTACCTCAATGTGTCCATAGATGGCGACAATTACAAATCTAAATTCAACTTTGTGAGCAGCATCACCTCTTGGCAACACACACACAAACATGCACGACACACAAGCAAGGGGGGCGGGGGGGATGGAGGGGGGAGAGAGAATTTACTCAGGCGCTGCAGTCACGCTCATTTCTCCGGAGCTCTGGCCGAGGATGCTGCCGTCTCTCCTCCTCCATCTCCATGAGGATGCTGGAGCGCGCAGAGGCGGACAGAGGCGAGCGCATCGGGCCGCCTGAATCCACCCATATTTTGCCGGCTATCCTGTACCGTCACTTTTCCAAACTTACAAGAACTATGAATGGGAGTCGATGCTGAATAATCTGGGCGGACTTGTTCTGTATGCCGCCCTTCCTTCTACTCGTCAGCTGCATCAGCTGTTGCTTTGGGAAAAGTCGAGGCGACTCCCACTCTAAGGGCATCGGATACGGGCATCACTCCACGATGCGTCCTCTGTCTCCCTGACTCCTCCTCACACAGCGGATGCTGCCTGCCTCATTAATATT
This sequence comes from Enteromius trimaculatus, assembly GCA_032361065.1. NCBI lineage: Eukaryota > Metazoa > Chordata > Actinopteri > Cypriniformes > Cyprinidae > Enteromius > Enteromius trimaculatus. The sequence continues at coordinate 3,111,082 of JAUMHP010000048.1, read as the reverse complement.
TGATCAGCACCTGGTATCACAGCAGCAGCTCGCCACTTCTGATGGAGAAAGCACAGTCTCTACAAGCACAGCCTGGATCCAAGGCGCCAGAAAGTCCAGCAGAAGACATTTCCAACCTCACGGATGAAGAGCTCCTCCAATGGAGCAAAGAGGAGCTGGTTCAGCGACTCCGACGGTCTGAAGCCGATAAAATGAGCGTCATTCTGGATCACAGTAATCTGATTCGGGAGGTGAACCGCAGCCTCCAGCTGCATCTGAACGAGATCCGGGGGCTGAAGGTGAGCAGATGAGATCATGGGTGTCTGGAGCACACCTGCGCTCTCTGAGGATGCGCCAGAAGCACCTAGGTGCACATCATGCGTCTTGTAACGCATTGAATATTTTCTTTGCTTTACTTTACAAACTTTACACTGATATAAGCAATAAGTATACCTTTTTAAAAGTATATATAGGCCTATATATATATATATTTATTTATTTTCTTTTTACAATTATTTATTTAGAATTATATTTTGGATGTTTGCACTGTAAAGGTAAAACACCTGTAGTGCATGAATGTGAATATTTCCCAATGTTTAACCATGTTGCATTTAAAATTGCACAATGTACCCTTTAAAGTAGCAGATTATATAAAAAATATTCTTTTTCTTTTTCTTTCAGCTTTATGATGTATAAAGAAAATTCACAGTGACTTTTAAGTTCCATAAAAATTGTCCATATGACACTTGCTCTATATATATGTTTTTTAAAGTCATGCAATAGCTTAGTTGACATTCACTGCAAATATTTTGAAGCTCTTTCGTCTCAGTTCAGATTCAATCATCATGTTTCACACAAAAGTTTGGTAACACTGATGCCAAATGCTTTTGCTTTTGCAAATTATGTGTGTGTGTCAGGTGAGCTGATGTTTTAATGAACAAGCAGATTTTTGTCAAATGTGACACCTAAGAGAAGATCATAGCTTTACATATTTCTCTTAGGTCAGTGACAAATACATGAGAGCTACAATACAACCCGTTTTAAATACACTTTAGTCTCATACTGAATTATTTAATCAAATAAATGATATCATATAGTTTGCGACATTTTAAAATATGTAAACACTTTTTGTATATTTTGTGTTCCCAATTGTGATGAAGGAGGTAAACCAGAAGCTGCAGGATGACAATCGGGAACTGCGAGACCTCTGCTGTTTTCTGGACGATGACCGGCAAAAGGGCAAGCGAGTGTCGCGTGAATGGCAGCGTCTGGGTCGCTTCAGCGCCAGCGTTATGCGTAAGGAGGTGGCACTGTACCTTCAGAAGTTGACAGAACTGGAGCACAAGCAGGAGGAGGTCATTCGGGAGAACCTGGAGCTTAGGGAAATTTGTCTGCTGATAGACGAGGAGAAAGGAGGCAGCGGAGGGGAAGGAGGCCAAAGTGGGACGGGGTCCATTGGGTGTCGCAACTCCATTGATAGCCAGAGCGGGCTCTTGGTACCCGGCTTGATGCGGGACGTGGGGGATGGCAGCAGCACTTCTAGTGCTGGAAGCGCCGACAGCTCTGAGCATCCTCACCATAAGCAGCCACAGCCGCCGTCTAGTGGAGGAACTGGGAATAAAAGCCCAGAGATCCAGAAGGCTCGGCTTGGGAAAAGAGGGGAAGGAGATCGGGTAGAGATTTCCAGCCCTGACCCACCTGTCCGGCACAGAAGCACCAGCCTGGAGTATCCCTTCGTATTGCCCCAACCCTGCCGACCACGCTGTGGCTCCATATCTGTGCCTGACCATCGGCTGATTAGAGGGCTTAGTCCAGAAAAGTACAGTCGATCCCTAGGCCACCGGAGTCCCGAGACTCATCCGAAGCACCATCTGGCTCCAGGGCAACCCATGAGTCCTGAGCTCTACATCCAGAGGCACAGAGGCAGCTTAGGAAGTGGGCCTGGGAGTCCAGAAGCTAGACACCTGCTGCTAGGAACGTCAGAGCTCCACCATGACAAAGGCAAGCTGGGAGGAAGTAGTCCTGAGATGTTGAGGCACCAGTACAGCATGAGCCCTGAACATGGGAAGTTTGGCAGCCCTGGTAGAGAGGCGTCACCTCGGAGATTGGCAGGAGAGGAGCTGTCGCCACACCATCGGAGCCTTTACAATGGCGTGAATGGTGGGTCTGACTTGCAAAATGACACATATTCAAAGGCAATGAAGTTGCGCTTTTATGCCTGAGAAATATTTCTCCTTTCTCTATATTTATCCCACGTTCACCAGTTTAGTATCTGATTAGTATCTAATACGCCAAATATATGATCTGATAAATGAGAAACAGAACGTTAAGAGGTCTGATCAGAAATATATACGCATTCAGAAATGTCCCACTTTCCACTGAAATCGTGATGATAAGTTTGTCACATTCAAGTTTTTTGTTGTTGGACAGAATCATAGAGGAATCCTTGCCTATTTATTGGGGAAATCGTATTAAAGCCAAAATATATAGAAGATGTTTAGTCAGTATCAAACTGATTTTTAATAAAATGTAACATCCCATTCATTGGCACCCACACTGACTGGATAAATGGTGTCCAGTCCTGTGTCCAATGTCCTCCAGAGTTTACCTCTGAAACAGCCTGAAACAGCTAATCAGGATTACTAGATACATCTGGTGTTTGGACAGGTTGGAGCTAAACTATGCAGGATATCAGTCCTCTATTAGCAGAATTGGACACCCTAATCTAGCAACTGAGTGTCAAATAAATATTGTAAATGCTATAAAATACATACATCATGCATCATATGGTTATTTATACATTTGGTTCTCTCCTACGCCATGTTTAAAATGTATGGCCTGCTCAACCCTGAAACAAGGGTATCAAAAAGATCATATCATAAATATGGCTTCTGAGGTCAATTATGTCCAGTTTCCAGTAACTCCAAAAGCATGTGAAGGCAGTGTAAACCTGATGCCTGATGATTGCTGATGTCGAGGTCTTTGCGGTTTTCTTCAGACTAGCCTGCCACCCACTGTCAGATTGCAATGGACTCTGCTGATGTTACTCATGATTGGCTCATCCATCTTGAAACACAGTTAATTATTTCTCCAGAGACACCAGACCTTCGCCTGGTATCAGTGAGAATCATGCAACCTGGACACTGTGTCAGATTTTCTCAATACAGATAGTGTCTCATTTATGACATGCAAATTTCTGTGCAAAGTTCTAAACATGTACAATAGCATAGTTTGGTACTTAGAGGACCTCTATAGAGAATACCATATAATACAACACATTACAAGGCATTGAATTAGCATTAGCAAAAACATCACAAAGAGCATGCAATGGTAGACAAAAACCACATACTTTCTTTGTATCTGTTGAAAAAGTATGTTCTACGTTTTATATATGTGAATGTAATCGGGACATGCTACATCTGCCATATTGGCTTTTGTCTTGTGACCTAATGCATCAGTTATGTCACTTCACTGTCATTCACAACTCCTTTCCTGTGGCCAACAGTAATAGTAAAATGTACCTTAAATCTCAAAGTTATTTGTACACTATAGGAGTAGGCTAACTCAGATTTTTGTTTTTTTGCTGCTTCACGCAAGTTTTTTTTTACGCAATTCCTAGCTTATGAGATAAAAGATATGCTGACTGTTGAAAATGCCATGATTTTAAATAAACACACACAAACACACATTAAAGAAATGGTGCAAATCAAAGGCAGCTATGTGCATATCCCACAGCTGCAGATAACGATTTCTACAGGAGAACATGCTGAGTAGCCTATAGTTCACGCCGCCCATAAAACACTCACCTCAAGGTGAAAGATGTGACTCACTTTGCATTCATTAGCTTCAAGAAATGCCCCCTTAAAATGAAATAAGAACCAAGAAAGAGCAGATTGATGTCCTGATTTAAATAACTCAAAACACAGAACTTCTACTGACTCTCAGCGGCTAAATTAGCTTCCCTCGTCTTTTCAGATAAGATTTATTCGTCACGTTTAGTGTAGCACCATCCTGGTGACGAAAAACATTCTCTCGCTTGACAAGGTCAAAATGAAATCGATAATAGTCGTTGAAAGATATTAGCTTTACAAATGGCAAAGAACCTCAAGAATGGCTTTCAGCTCAGCACTAACAATAAAAGGTAATTGCTAGAAAGATGACTGTTGTTGTTGGATGCTGTGGTTTCAGCATTGTCCTACGTGTCTGTAATGCTGCTGTAGACATTTGTCACTGTCATAGCCCGTTCTGGTGTTGGTCCCAAAGGGAAAACCGCACATCCACTGACCCCATACACTTCCACATCATCCATATCTTCCCCTGAACGACCCCAATGCTGCTCTGAAATGCCTTGCGGTGTTGATGATCTAATAGACTAGAGTGTGTGTAAAGTATTGGGTTTTAAAGGGATAGTACACTCAAAAAAGAAAATCTATAAACATTTTCTCACCTTTATCTTCAGTAGAACACAAAATAAGATGTTTAAAAAAATAAAAATCTCCATAAGTCAGTGGAGTTTAGAATGCCTATAAAAATGGCATGATTATCATTTTAGAATGAACTATCCTTTTAAAATAAATCAGTTTATTTTAGAGGGTTCATTTATTGCCTAGATAACAAGGATATTATTCTGACATCTGTATTTGTCGATGTTTCTGTCAGTGACAGGATTTATAGGGAATCTATCAGCATTTTCAGCAATTACTGTCGCACTCACGGTGCTCAGACCAATGCTATTTGCTTGTTTGTTCATTCAAACTGTAGTAAACTGATTTTTAAAAGTTATATCACAGTTATATCACCGTTTAACCAGGATTATATCACAGTTCATGACATAAGAGCTTTGGTTGTCTATTTGCAGCCCGGCATGATGGAAGTCATTACCTTATTGACATTTCATTGTGTAGCTATTAAAAAACCCATCCATTCAACTGGAGTGTGTTGCATTCGCTACAAATCAGAAACGTAGTATTTGTTGTTGGAATTAAACTTGTGGGTTGATGTAGTGATGTTGCAGCTCTGGATAATCCTGTAAGAGGTTTTCAGAGAATTATTATTTTTCTGCTTTCTTAGCGTGTGGCTCTTATTCAGAAAGCCAAAGCACATGATTATAAACATCACAGTGACTTTAGCCAACAAAGTTCAGATAAATGAGCATCTAAATAACAGCGTCACAAAACAATCCTGCTGCGTTTTTCGCCGAAATCCTGCACGAAAACAAGCACCTCTCGACCTCCCCTAAACTAATCTTCATGCCATCATGCTGCTAGCTTCTTTTTTTATATTCTGGTTAAGATGCAGGGCGGCTTTATTTGGACATTGCATGGGAATCACGTTGTACAGTAGCTAATGCTGTCAGCTCATGCCGGAAATTTGGCCGCTGGTTTTGGATTTCACATGAAAGCTGTTTCCATACGGGCAGTACAGTATATGGCTACACTGAGCTGACAACATCTGTCAATATCCAGCTTTATGCTGAGGAAAACGTGTCTTGAAAAGTCTGAACATTAAAATGAGGGCATTGTTTTGAGTAAAATGGGTGCTCTGTTCTTTGTTTCTCTCTCTATCTCTTGGCTCAGATTTGTATTCTTTTATGTTTTGCTGACCCTGCACCAAAACTGAAAGTTCTGTCATCTTTTATTCAAAATGTCATGCAAGACCGATGTCCTGGTTCTTATGTGGAACATAAAAGACATTTCTAATAATACAGCAGTCCATCTTTTACAGTACATCCCACTACGCATCATAAACGTTGTCCGTGTGACTCTGAAGCCTTACAACAGCATTGTGTGATTGTGAAATAAGTTTGAATTGATATTATTCAAGTAAGCTGACGTTGTACTTCTCTTAAGCGCAGTGACATATTCACGTTTTCTAGGCTGTTAATTTACATCAGTGTCCTCGTCTACGTTTTTCAGCTTAAAAACTCTTAAAACTCTTATGCATGTGAGATTTCTTTCTCAGCTACTTTTAGTTTGAGTCTGTGGTGAATCTGAGACCTTCCTAATAACACAGATAAGAGCAAGGCTTTTAAAAAGGAGACAAAGCGGCCATTACACAACTTCTGGAAAAAAAAGGCCATTTCCTGTTAAAACAGAAGTCAGACCTCTTCAGACTCAAACTCTCAGTACCCAGGGAAGCCTGCGGTTTAGTCAGACCTGTGTCTCAATTGCTGTGTGTGTTAGTGTGAGCGTGAAGGCTGGGTTGTGTGCGCTCCTCTGTGACCTTGGGAGATACCCCCCTCTGACTCCAGCTCTAAATTTAGCCCTGAAGCTGATGGCTTTCTCTGTGTTTACCTCCACACATACAGTAGGCAAAGACCTTTCCCCCACTTCCACTAACACAGTCTTACAGGTGTCCTGCTGAATAATCAGATTAGCCACTAATGCTCTTACTAAATGTATTTTATTTTTATTTTAGCAAAGGTTACAACTTTTACCAAATTATTGTACAGTAAAACATGCATTTTAGGTTTTTTTAATCAAATTTTATTTTAGCAAAGTTAATCACTTCATCAAACAAATTATACTTAAGGTTACAGTTTATTTATTTGATATAATTGTATTTAAAATTATTTTAGTAATTTACACCCTTTAACAAATTATTATTTTTTTTTATTTATATTTTTATTAAAGTTATAGTTTATATTTTATAATTTATTATTATAGTTATATTTCAAGTGTTCACTCTTCCTCATAATATTGATAAGCGGGTTTGGCGTGCTGTCCATGGAGCGGCCCAAGAGAGCGGCGGGCTCGAACCCTAGCGATTAGAACCCTAGCAAGGGTAAGGGCTCGGCGTCCGGCTCGAACTCCGGCTGCCCC
>JAUMHP010000048.1:3056790-3068740 GCA_032361065.1 Enteromius trimaculatus | reverse complement strand
GATTCAGGCACCGTTTAGGCACCGGAACGGTTTTAAAAGTATCGATTTGGCACCGGTATCGAAAAAACCCTAAACGATACCCAACCCTAGTCTTCACTTTGATGCATCCTTAATGAATAAAAGTACTGAGTTATTTGTGAAAAATTTATTAAAAAAATATGTCTATGTTTCTGTAAACGTGATTACTGTCCAATTTTAATATCCCTCTCATACATGATGTAATATATTTAATAAAATATTTAAGTCACAAAATATATATATATATATATATATATATATTTTCATTTATGTAAAAAGTGAAATGTCTCAACTGCATTTACAATATTATAATGATATTTAATGATTTTGTTTCATTTTGTTTATAATAATTTCGAATTGGGGTGTTATGAGACCTCATATAAACGTTTGACTGGTGTGTGTGTGTGCAAACATCACTGCAAGGAGTCAGTGTTCACACTGAGTTTCTGCAGCAGGTGGGCATGTTAAGCCCTGGAGGAGGGTAATGGGAAAATACAGTCCCCAAGATGCCCAAGTTCCCATGCTGCTGGGATGCAGAAGGACTATAATATGACATCAGAGAGCAGCAGAGCTCCCTGATTAGACCTGCAATGGTAATGCATTAAAACCACACCCAAGACACAAACACAACCACACACAATAGTTCAAAGATACAAAACATATACACACTTCCGGTTCAAGACTGTTGGGTTCCACCCAAATGAGTTCTCCTCATGGGAAATCTCATCCTCACACAACAACTGCAATGAAAGCTCCAAGGTTACATGTCCTGTACTCCTTTGTCTTCAAGGAAGCCAGAAGCCCATGTTTGTCTTCTGACCCTAGTGTTACCTCATCGTGATTGATTGTGTTGTTTCAATGCTTTTTGATCTCTTTACCAAGAGGTAAAGAATAGGCAGGCTCTGGAAAACACCCAGCTCCATAATGGACACCATTAAGCGTGTGGGTGTGGGTTTTATCTATATACTGGAGAGTTGGTTTGCCTATCAAACAAAACACTCTTGTCCATTGTCTCTCCTCTAAACACTGGTAATTAAGACTTTGAGAGGCTCTCGAGCTTCCAACAAAACCCAGCTAGTACCATTAAATACCACAGGGCTCCAAACTGGGTGCTGTGCAGTGATTGTTAGCCACGATCACTGCCCTGAAAGACCTTAGTCTCGTGAGCCAGACTAAGAATAGCTGTAAAAAGGTCCACTTTATGGCTTATTATGGCCAAGAGCCTACTTAGACAGGAAACGCAAGTCTGACCGACATAAATCGACACAAAATCTTTGTTGTTTGAGGTTTGCTAAATCTGATATCAAATATACCAGAATAGAAGACCTTAAAGCACGAGAACAGCAATCTAAATAATAGTGCAGAAGTCCCTAAAATGGATCACTGCATCATATAATTTAAAATCTTTCAAAAATGGTCAAAATAATAATTAATCTTTGGCATGGTTTCAATAATTTTGACATGTATGGAAGTGAATATTCTGTACTATGATGTTTTTTGTCACTTTCATTGTAAAAGTCTTTTGTTAAAAAAAATTTATTGAACAAACCCCTTAATTGGGTAACAGTATTTTACTCACTAATATACTCCTAATACCATATTCATGCTTTTTGCCAAATTATAAATTACATCTTTCCTGCATTTAGTGTCACATGATATTTTATAAAACATTTTTGTTTCCTCTTATTTTTGTTATAAATAATTTACACTTGGTGTTTTATATAACATTTTCTGTCATTTAGTTTAGTAATGTACATTCTAATGTGCATTATTATAGCGTTATGTGTCTATTTTACTGTAGCTTTTTGACCTTATGCATGTCTTTGTATTGTTTATATACACAGGCCACATACAACGAACTCTGATGTGCACCTTGGAAAACAAAAAGCAGATTTTGGTACTGCAAGTTGACCGGTGGTAGCATTATATCTCTTTATAAAATACATGACTATAAAATTTACAGGTAGACATAAAATTGCTTACTTCCTGAAAAACTGCCTTTTTTGGTGAATCTGCCTTTTTTCTTTAAACTATAGCTTGTATAAATTTAATTAGATACTTTGCACAGAAGTAATAGCCTACCTCTCATACCTTCATTATCTGGGAGAAATATAGTTTGTTAAATTTCATTTGAGACAATTGTGAGGGGGAAAATAATAATAATATCTACTTCAAAATCGCCAAGAAACTTTTCACCCCTCTTTGGTTTCATAAGAGCCCAGTTTAGACTCAAGGAGAACAGATCAATATGTGTGAAAGCTTTTATGTGCATTATGGATTCATTTCCTCCAGCGCTGTATATGTATACATAAACCAGTGTAGATGCTTTTCTATTGGAAACAGTTAGACATGCAGAGAAACCAAACCACCTGAGGATCGGTTGAGTATCACGCCACAGGACATTGTTTGCTATCTTTTCAAATTCCCTTCTAATAATTGGAATCTTTCCCAAGACTAATTATCAGTAGTACTAAGGCAAAATCACGAAAGCACATCGGTTGATATTTGGAGGAGCTGTACTCATTATAAATGACTTCTAATAAAACATTTTGTTTCTGCAGATCTCTGCAACAGAGATGAGATGAAGCTCCTGGCTGCCTCTTGACGAGGGGAATGTTTAAAGCCAGCAGACAGAAGCCAAAAGACTGAGTCACACTGGCTGAATAAAAATACCATTATATCGGCATTATATCACTGCTGAAAAAACCTAGCATAGCTGGTCACCAGCATGTTTTGCTTGCACATTACCAGCATGAGATGCTAGCATGCTGGTGTTCAAGCTGGTTGACCGGCATTACCAGCTACATTTTGGTCTTAAACAACACCAGCACTTAAAAAAAATATCCAGGGTTTTTGCAGTAATTCCATGGATGAACCACATCTAGTTCCTTAAAGAACCACCTTTTGGTGTGAAAACCTAAAAGAATCTTTTTACACCATAAAGAACCTTTTTTTAGGTTCTTCTTTGAACCAGACACCAATATAAAACCTTTCATTTTTAAGAGCTTAGGACCAACCAGAACTAATCAGTATAAACTACAGTGGCATGTAGATTTTCAGGAAAAAATAAAAATGAGAAATTGGTGTAGGCTGGGAGAAAAATGGTCAAATCAAAACACACTGACACCTTGATTTAAGCAGGCACAGCTGACACCAAAAGCTGATGCACAAGGTTAATAGCGTAATCCTTTATACTGCATCCTGCACCGAGACCTTTTCATTTTAAGTGCACAGAGTCATGAAATATTCACAGATGTGTAAATACTAATTAAAGGGTCCTTTGTAAATCTAGGCTTCTGCATGGACTGCATTTGAACATTTTCAGAAGAGAACGTGTGTGGTTAGGCTTAATACTTTTGGGCTGTTGCCAGCACATTGCTGTTGCTTAGGTGCTTGCAATAGTGTATATTTCACAACATCTCTATGATATTTCTGCCCCTAGATACAGCTCATCTTTCAACTGAAGTTTAAAATAATTCAGGTAACACTTTAGAATAAGAAAAACTTGTTCACCATCAACTATGACTTTTCCCACAATAAATTCCAAATAGCTTTTTATTAATTGTTAGTAAGGTAGTTGTCAAGTTTGGATGTAAAATAAGGCAATAACATGTGCTAAATTGCTATGGCTAATATTCTAGTAATATGCAGACTGATAAGCAACTAGTTAAGATGCCATAAATATCATAATTCAGTAACACTTTAGATTAGGGAACAAAATTTACTATTAACTTTGTTACTAGCGTAGTGTATTGGCAAAAAGCACATATTAATGCCTTATTCTCCATGACCATATTCTAAATTAAGTGTTACCAGTAATTTTAATCATGTCAGGTGGTTCTATGTTTTGGTTGCCCAGAACATTTATATATATATATTGGTATATAGAGCCTTCATGTAGCCATTGTTCCTTGCCGTGTATTGATGTTGTAATTCTGCTGTCGGTGAGTCAAGTCTGTCCAAGTCAAGTCAAGTTTTTTGTTTGTATTTTACTTTGGATTTAATAAACTGCACTTCTACAATCTACACTTGCCTCAGTGAACACTCATTACATACCTATGTGGCATCTATATTAAACATAAATATATTTTTAAATGGTAGCAGTTAGTTTAATACTTCTGGTTGTCTTGTAAAACTACAATGTATAATGCAATTATGGAAGCATTCAGAAAATATAAAAGTACAAAGGAAGTCAGTGAAGTAGCTTTGTAAAGCTGGAGCACCAGACCACGACCTGAGCTCAGCCTACAAGACAGACTCCTCTACTGTCACACACAAGGAGGCTGTCATCTATGTTGAACTCCCTGGAGAACAGCGCTAATCACTGAACTCACTCACAACAGTGAATGCAAAGAACTGTTTCGCATCTCCAGGTTGGCAAGTGAGAAGTTTTTTTTTTTTCTTTAACGATAATAAGTAAAGGTAGAAAGACCTTTAATGTGGGGGGTTTGTGTATGTGTCCCTGCTGACAGGTATATATTTACATAACCTATGACATATGCTGCATCTCTTATGACATATACTGCATCTTCAAGTCTCCTTGGGAGACTTGCCATAATAACATGACAGCATTATGCCTCCGGAGACGCCATATGACTGATCTGATTGGGTGTATCCCTCCAGCTGTGAATGCACTGCGCCAGTCACACAGCTAACCTACACAAGATTTTGTGCTGCAGAACAAGGAAACATCATTTCATTTTTAAATGATGGTGACTGCGTTTAGAGTATATTTTAAATGTCACTTTCAGAATAAATAAAACATTACCATGCAGTTGCTTATTTGTTTTAAATGTGTTTTCCAGAATGATTTTATACATATGGGTCAAAGAAGAAAATGTGTTTTCAAGCATGAAAAAAGTATAACCCCCTCCACCACCGCCATCCATTTAGTATCTTTAAAATGTTGGCTTTCTATTTTAATATGCCTTTAAATATAATTTATTTCTGATGCAAAAGCTGAACAGAGAAATGGAAAGCTTTTAGAAAAGATTCTCTTCTTTTTATTCAATGAATCCTGAAAACGTATTCCAAAAAAAAAAAAGTAAAAAATTAATAATAATTAAGCAGGACAAAATATTTCCTACTGTCAAGTCTGGTGCTGGCAGATGAAGGAAAGTGCAGGAGACGTGATATTCCAAAATAACATAGAGTCCTTTTAATGATAAAGGCAAATGTAGAGAGGTCTCAAACATACAACTCCTAACATCAACATGCAACGATAATGACGGACAAACACTGAGACACAGGGAGCAACTTAAGTAGGGAAGACAATCAACCTAAATGAACTAGACACACCTGAACAGAATCACTAATTAAGAGAATTAGGTCGTGGGGAGAAAACAAAGAGCACATGGAGAAAATGACAACAAAGAACATAGTGAACGTAACATTTCGCCCCCTCCCGGATAGGCGTGACCTCACGCCGAAAATAACAACAGAGGAGGGAGGGCGGGGGGTTCTGGAGGAGGGTGTGGAGAGAAAATGATAAACATGAAAACACAGAAAAATAGCCAACAAAATATCAAGGTCCATGGTGGAGTGGATGGTGGAAGGAGCCAGGGCGAAGCCAGGAGCAGGAGGCAGCAGATGATGATGATGATCCACAGACCAGTGAAGGAGAGGTCCCAGGGCGGAGTCGACAGCGGGAGAAGCCATGGAGGAGGAATGGCTGACGACACCAGGGGGCCGACAGACAGAGATGAAGCCACTGTAAGGAGAGCGCAGAGTGAAGCCGAGCAGACGGAGAGCCAGGGCGACATTGAGGATCCGGAGGGCCACGGCGGAGCTGCAGGCTCAGGACCGAGGCATAGCCGGGGATCCGGAGGACCGCTGCGGAGCCAGAGTGACCGAGGACGATGGTGGAGCCAGAGGGAAGAAGGAGCCTGACAAGAGCTGGTAGGAGGAAGGGATGAGGCGTAGACAGAGGAGTGGAGTCCAGAGGCGGCGGATGGACGACTACTGACCAAGGCAGAGCCGGAGGAACGAGGGAGCCCGGTGGAGCTGGTGGGACAATGGGCCCCGGTGGAGACGAGGGAACTAAGAGCCTAGGCGGAGCTGATGGGTCGGAAGCCCGAAGTGGAGTCCAAGGCTCGACGGCTGGAGGTGACACCAGGGGATCCATACACCCCAATGAATCCGGAGACTGGCTGCTCTGAGGCGGATCAGCACACCCCAATGGTGCTTGCTGAGGATAAACGAAGGGGCTGACAGGATACGGTAGAGATGGAGCTGAGGAACTGGCTGGCAAGAGAGGAGGCGGGAGAGGGAGGGAGCACAGGATTATCGGAGCTGGCTGGGACCAGCGGAAACACAGGAGATTTTGGACTGGGTAGCTTCTCTTGATTATAGATTTTGACTATGACATGTCTATCCTGGAGAGTTTTCTTGACTTGGCTGGATGTTGTGAAAGGGTTTTTCTTTACCATGGAGGGGTACCATTTACCATTCTCTGCTCATTCGCCACTTTTGTCCTTTTTATGTTGCCAAATACAAAACTATTGATATGGCCGCTCCCAATGTTCCTGCTGTTCCTCTTATGTATTAGTTTTGTTTTTGAAACCTAACAATTGTCTGTTTCACTTGTATTGAGTGATTCTTTGATGCATGGATTATGCTCACAGATACAAGTGGCACAATCAACTCCAGACCTTTTACCTGCTTAATTGATGCAGAAATATAAAGAATAACCCTCATCTGTCTATGAGTCAATTGTCCAATTACTTACGATCCCTTAAAAAAATAACTTAACAAATAACATCAAAGTGTGCATATATGCATTACATTACTGTAACTGGAATATGTTTTGGTTAGCAGCTAAAATAATAAAAATACATGGACCTAACTGTATCACTGCAGTCAGCTAACTGAACACAGGACTCCTGGCAACCTCTGACGAGATTATGATGAAAATGGATTGCTTCAATTTTAAGTTAACATTCTGCTCTCTTAGGGTTTACTGTATACGTGCAGTAGTAAACACAGTTGTAAAGAAAGAGAAGTGGAGTTCTGGCAGATTACATAAGCAAAAATCATTTAAATGTCAAGCATTGATAAGCAATATACTGATGAGAATGTCACATGGAAGGAATGCCGCCCAGAAAGACTGACGGAATCATGGGAGCTGTGTCTGTTTAAAAGTTAAATGTAATTTCTGTTTGAAGTCTTATGGAACGTCAGTTCAAACTAGAGATGCATCTCATGAGACTTAAAGCATCTATATCTAAAACTACTGTATGAGGCATATATAAAAAACATCAAAGCATTGACAGGCCTGCAATGCTTTCCTATTCTCCTTTATTCTGCTCTCTGTAGTTACAGACAAACTGCAGAACTGAATATGTCTATTTTGTACATATGTCTTGGACATATATATATACTGTTATGGACTGATACTGTTCTGTTCTTGCACTTTATGTCCTTGTTATGTTCTGTGCGTTATTATAGCAAAATTACCAAATTTAACATCAAACATAAAATCAAATCATTATTTTAAACCTAGAAGTAAACATTAATAAAAATTAATATACTGTATCAGATGCTGCAAAACTTTTAGGACACTTATCGAATACTAAATCAGATTTGACTGATGTATATATGAATTGAAGCACAAAATGCTCATAAATTACATGATCTTAAATTATAAAGTATATAAGTTTTACGCACAATTTCATTTAGCTGGAGCGTCATTAAAGCAAACACAAAATACTTCTAAATTCAACTTTTCATTGAAAATGTAATGTCGATAATAATTTTAATATTTAAATTTGTAAAATAAATATTTGTATTGTCCGGGCGAAGACAGGAGCGGCAAGTTCAACATAAACTTTATTTACTAAATAAACAGACCAGGCAAAACATACACATACGAAAATGACCTTAATAACCGACAAAAGACAAGACAAACTTTTAAAACATGAGGCTTTTAAACATGAGGACATTAGGGAGAAATCAGGACAGGTGAGGAACACAGGTGGAGCGGGTAACTAATTAACTGAACAAGAACAGGAACATGACCAAATTAGGAAACACAGGGCGTTTTTTTTTATTTTTTTTTTTAAATCTTTCTTTGGGCATGCAGCCATTTTAAGATATGTGCATTTAAGATTAGGCCTATAAAGGCACAATATATGTGGCTTCAACATTTCTGTGTCCCGGTCATCCATTTTTATGACAGCGTGACATCAGATTGACATCAAGAGAGACTCACACAGTCCCTAGATGAGAAAACATGAAGCCTCTGCAACAGGAGGAAGCAAACAGCCACTCAAACCCAAAGAGATTTTAAATCAGCATTTTTTTTTTACCATATTGTCATGCATGCATGTAACCCAAACATTTTTCAGAGCAATAATGGCGTGTGTGTAGCCATTGTGCAGTTGGCTGGGTTATTACTGCATGTCATTCTTTTACGGCTGTCACAACTTCATTAATTGGTCTCTAGTGCTACAGAAGATGAGTTCTGGATGTGCTCGTAATCCTGCTGCCGCCACACGCATCGCACTGCTGGACCAAGGCCAAGACGCATATTACACAAATAAAACAGGAGCAGCCAATGGAAACAGGAGCCATTTTATCTGAGGAAGTTCATAACCTGCTGTCCTCCTTCACACTGCCTCATATATCACAACAATGATTAAGTCACACAGTAAATGACAAGAAAATCCACAGGACATCTGAGAAACACAACTAATTAAATGACAGGGTTACTGCCACATTTTCAGTATTTCGTCTGGTAACGACTTTTGCGTGGGCAACTTTGGTGGTTCATCCTAAAAATGTATGGCACAGTTGACAGCTTTCCATGCAGGAAGGATTGAGTTTGTGTGTGACAGTTCCAATCTGTCCGAACATCACGGCTCAATTTGCAGACCCAGTACTGTGTCACACTGCCAGAGTGAATCCATTCATTATGTGCAACTAATGGCTGTCTGAGCCATGTCAGTCATAAATTATGAAGCCCCCTTCTCTCCCGCTCTCTCTGTATACAGGATAAATGTCCACCATGTGAAGTGCTGTAAAAACAATCTTTCTACGTTTAGGGCATCTGTATAATGGAGTATATAAGATGTTTATATAGAATAATGTACAACCAGTCAGCCATTGTTATTCCTAACTAAAACTAAGATGTTTCTACTCATTATAATAAAGCTGAAAATATAATATTGCATGAAAAGTAATATATAAAATAAATAATAAAATAATAATAACTGAAAAAAAAAAACATGAAAAAGAATATGACAAAAGCACATAAATAAAAACAAAACTAAAATTAGACACTTCAATTTTTATATAATTTCAGCTCAAACTATATTTGATGTCCATGTATTTATGGTGAGCAGCTGTGCTATAAACAGTATAATGCACAGTTAGTCACCCATTATCACAGAATTTACCTTTTCACATGTCTGTGTTTGGAATATAAAAAAGCAATCATCAAAACCAAACCAAAACATATTGCTTAATATTTAAAAAATAATTGGTCTGGGGGAAAGCTGCTTTAACTAAGACCAGCCTGTTACTTCTTATATTCATTAAGAAGGTACTGAAAGTTCTTATACCAAAACAGATCATCATCATAATGTCAAAAAGCATTTATAAAAAAAACCAAACACCCCCCAGGGATATCACATGAGGATACGGTCCCCTTTGAGAGGCACCTGGCATCCTCACCTGTCCCCTCTGCAGATTTGTGTTTTTCGCTGTCTCACTGTCCGTTCTCTGCGCTGGACTTTGGGGGACACATCGTGAGAAGTGCTGAATGTATGTGCGTTTAATGCAGCTTCCTGTCCACCTCCATGCATTCTCAGCCTGCAGGATCATGTTACATTTCGCACATCCCCCACAACAACAGCACACACTCAATTCACATCAGAATAGATTTTCTGAAGCAGATAGTTTGGCACCACATTCTGTGAAGGTTAATCTATATAATACATTATAAAGAAATTCAGGATGCTTTATAGTCTGCGATCTTTAAATAGTATCAAAATTAGAAAATTATGTCATTATTTAGCCACCCTCATTTCAAGCCAAACATCCTCTGACTTTTACTGTATGGACAGAAAAAAAACAACACAAAAAAAATCACTGTGAATAAAATAAATAATTTGCAAATAAAAGACACTAGTTTGGTCTTAAAGATTTGCTGTTTCTAGGAAACTTCATTCACTCCAGACAGAGTACACAAAAAAGTGCATCATAAATTACGTCCATATGTGTACGGTGTAGTTATATAACACTGGTAAATGTGTTTTTTATGTGTCAAGCTAAATGACACCAATAGAATTAATAAGTTCAGACCTCAATACTGAACATTTGTACTATAAATCAGTTGTTATAACAAGAACAACTGCTTGAGGAAACAAATGTTCTTGCGACAGATTGTTTTTGCTTTGATTGCTCTGAAACTATTCATTTCCATTTCTTCTGGTATTCATTTTGCCTCGTTCACCTCAGCTAGCTTGCCCTGACTTGCTGGAATCTTCTCGGAAACAAAACTGCCTGAGGAATGGCATCCATGCAACGAGAAATGACGGCCACAGCCAATTTATTAGAGCAAATGTCTCATTTCACTTGGAAAAATCAGGCACAGCCTACAGCTTAGCGCAGCTGCTGCAAAACCAGATCACAAGGAACAGAAGGGATAGAGGTGGGAGATCAAGGGAAAGAGAGAGATAAAATCAGGAAGTGATGAATGAGGGAGAGGAAATTAGAGGAGATGGATGGCGGTAAGCATAGATGAAAAGAGGAAGCGAGTGAGATACGTCCTCCAGGCATGTGCCCCAACAGCTGTTGTTCCTACAGTGTTAGCTTTATTGGAGCATGTTCATTTGGTTGTCCTACGCTAAATACCACCTATCCATTCATATACTTGAATGACACAATAGATATAAACATCTAAACGAGGTTTTAATTCAAAAACAAAAATGTTACAGACAGATACGGAGAACCCTGCAAGAAGTCCCATATGGACTCATGTAATTGGGTAGAAGTAATGGGGAAAAAAAAATAGACAGAAATGCATGAAGAGAGAAAAACTGAAAGGCGGTTGACCCTGGACACTAGCTCAAATATATCACGGTTAGCCATCTGTGCTTCTGTCTCCCACTTGCTCTTGGCTAATAAACTACACGAGGCAGACAAACCAAAGAAACGTCAGCAGGGACAGGATGTTAGTTCATAGCAGCCCTATAGACTGTCGTTCACCCTCTGCCAATATACGCCTACATCCTGGGTGAGTGCGTGACAGTCTTCCTCCTGTGAGGTCAATGTCTACAATGTTGTCATATTCACATGAAGCAGGTGACATCTGACAACACCAAACCCTGTCAGACGTAAAGCATGCAAACATGTAGATGCTGTGGAAATTAAAACAGCGGACGAAAGCATAAGGTTGCTGATTGAATCTCTCAAATGCCAAATCATTGAGCAGACCGTTTGAGCGGACACATGCACATTTGTGGCCTGCTGGAGGTCCTTTCGCAGGGCTGTGGCAGTGCTCCTCCTCTGTTCCTCCTTGCACAAAGCCTTGTCTCCTGGTAGCACCTCCATGCTCTGGACACTATGCTGACAGACACAGCAAACCTTCTTGCCACAGCTCACATTGATGTTTCATCCTGGATGATCTGGACTACCTGAGCCACTTGTGTGGGTTGTAGACTCCGTCTCATGCTACCACTAGAGTGAAAGCATCACCAGCATTCAAAAGTGACCAAAACATCAGCCAGAAAGCATAGGAACTGAGAAGTGGTCTGTGTTCACCACCTGCAGAACCTCTCCTTTCTTGAGGGTGTCTTGCTAATTGCCTATAATTTCCACCTGTTTTCTATTCCATTCACACAGCAGCACGAGAAAGTGATTTGTAAATCAGTGTTGCTTCCTAAGTGGGCAGTTTGATTTCACAGAAGTGTGACTGACATGAGGCCTGTTC
>JAUMHP010000048.1:3037354-3049188 GCA_032361065.1 Enteromius trimaculatus | reverse complement strand
TTCTGTGCGACAAGCAAATGTCAGAAGCACAGCGCCACCCTGTGTACAGAGGTATTTCTGTTGTTTATTAAGCGCCACGCGAGCGAATTCGCCAGTGAAAATCGCATGGGTATCCTGGCGAAAAACGTCACGAAAAACGCTAACGAAATGCACGTACGATATTCGTCCCGGTGTGTACAGGCCTTATTGTTGGATGGAGTTTACATTGCAGAATTAATATTGGTTACAAATGCTGTAACATTTGTTCATTGGTTGGTTTGTGTGTTTGCTTTTTGCCTGTCTTCGTACTTTACAAATGAACATGTTACATTTGTCATTTACTTGAATTTTTGTTTATTGCAATTCATGTTTACAATAAATCAATATACATCTCAATTTTGGAGCATTTATTGAACATTCACACCGTCTGAAAATAATCTGAAGATAAAACTATAGGAAACGTAATAAAATTAAACTGCTGCTTGAATAATTTCACTGTCCTGTGTGTTGAAGTAATTTAATAATGCCGCTTGTACATCCATCCCTTCTGGTGGGCCATGCTCTGTTAATGCTTGAATGGGAGGCTGCATGTTCACATGGATGGTTAAAAGGTCTTCATTGAAGTGGTCTCCACGTTCCTCACAGATATTGTGTAATACACAACAAGTCAAAACCATTTTCTTTATCAGCTCAAGTTTACTGTCATTCCTTTTTAAGAGACACCTCCACCTTGCCTTTAGCCTTCCGAAACTCAAGTCCACAACTGACCTTGCACCACCCAACCTGAGATTGAACCTCTGCTGCTGTGGGGTTAGACTGCTTGTGTCTGGAAATGGCTTCATCAGCCAGTTTTGCAAGGGATAGGCTGAGTCTCCAATCAAGTAGTATCCAACATCACAATCAGAGATGTGTACTTTGCTTTGGTTTAACAGGTGTCCATCATTCAACATCTTCCACAAATAAGACTGTCTTAGGACCCTGGCATCATGTACGCTCCCAGGATAGCCAACACACAAATCCCAGAAAAGCCCTTTGCCATCCACTACTGCTTGCATTACTACTGAATGCCACCCTTTTCTGTTTAAATAGTCACGAGGGTATTCTTCAGGTGCTATTATTGGAATGTGGCTTCCGTCTATTGCTCCCACACATTGAGGAACATTCCAGCGATTTTCGAAAACATCTGCCATCTCCTTCAACTTTCTAGAATCTGGGAATTTAATGTGTACAGCCAGAAGAACTTTTATTACAGCGTTGCAGAAGTCCTGCACACAGTTGAATACAGTGCTCACGCCAACCCCGAAAAGCTGACTGACACTTCTGTACTCGCTGCCAGTGGCAAGCTTCCAAAGGGCAATGGCAATGCGTTTTTTCACAGGTACACACAAACGAAAATTAGTGTTCCTTCGTTGAAGTACATGCCTGAGACGACAACAGATATACTCGAAAGACTCCAGTGAGACCCGAAAATTCTGAATGAACTGTTCTGGAGTGAATTCAGGAACAATGGTGTCCCACCACTTGTGCTCTCGAGGATAGGACCACACGGCAGATGTCCGTCTTCTCATGATAACCAAGGCAATCTGTTGTGAAAATTAAGGTGTACAGATATTATATAAATGCCAGCTTTCTTCAATGGCAATGCAAATAATTATGAAAGTATATAAAAGCCAAAGTATCTATAAGCCATGTCAAAGTTTCCACTCATGTTCTAGAAAATTGTATTTTATTTTATGGACATTCGCATTGCAAGACAGGAAACATACCAACATTGTAAACGACACTTACACTTTCATAAATTAAAAAATTAAGCCAACACTAAAACAGACACAATAAATATTTCTTTCTTTCTACTTTGTTTTAAAATTTTGACAAATTTTAATACAAAAAACAAAGCAAGGGCCTGTTCCATAAAACAAGTTTACCAAATTAGCCAGGCTTATTTCAGTTAGTCTGACTTATTGCCAGTTAATCTGTATTAAAATAAGTCAGACTATCTGCCATAAGCCTGGCTTATTTGGTAAACTTGTTTTATGGAACAGGCCCCATGTTTGCATTTCTTATATTTACATACAGGAGTATGATATTTACCCATTTAAAAAATTAAAAAAAAAAAAATGTTCATGGTCACACACTTTTGCCTAGATTTTCACAAATCAGTGGAAGGATGGTATTTTTTAAAACTATTAAAATTTCCAACCATTTTAATAACACTCCGACCAAATTTAAAAGTATAAGGATATAATGTTTGAATGTTTCATGATAGGGAAAACACAAAGATCCTTTTTAAACAAGCTGTGCATTTATGTTTATTAATATTGTTTTTGCAGTAAATTTGTACCAGGCCTACACATAACCAGAAATGCTCCAATACATAATGCCCCAGGACACCGAGATTTGTTAGTAAGTTACTTGCAGGTTTTCCAGGACGCGCAGGAAATCAGCACATTTTAATGCATAAAAATCGACAACTGACCTGTCGCCTTGAGCGTAGACGTTGTCTATGACATTGTCGTTGGACGGCATAAAGACATTGAATTAAATTACTTTGGATGTTAAAATACGTCCTCAAAACTAGAAGACAAACCTGTAAACAACGACTGCGGTGCGCCATGTTTGTTAGTGGGCGGTGACGTAGTCACGTTGAAAATTACGTAATCGCTGGACTCGCTCAAATAGTTGCAAACGCTGATCTTTGATTTTCTGTTCCAGTGAAATACTAAAAATGCATAAATGTATCAGGAATACAATACTATATATGAAATACCTCTTGGTGTAAAATGATCCTAAAATATTTTGGTTTATGATAAGTGAGAACTATAAACAAACACTGCAATAAATTGTGAACACAAAATATTAGAATTACAGATTCTATAAAGATCTGACTTAAAGAGAACTAACGGCTTTTTGGTATTTTTGTTTTATTTTGTGTGCACGGTCTGTGTTGTGTATAGCACCTTGTGAATATCACCAGCAGGGGGCGGCAGAACTCCATATTCAAAGAAAAAGTTCATTAAAACATACAAAAAAGTATTTTTCATTCTCATTTTCTATCAGTCAGCAATACTTACGCAATATTTAATCAGTCAGGAAAAAGTTTGTAGGCTCTTCATAGGCTACCAAAGATGTTTGCTCTTTCATTTTTGTTTCACTTGTTTTTTTCTGCAGTTATGCAGTCCGTGACGTTCATGCTAAGTTTGCTATAACGGCATGAACCTTGATAAAAGGTGGAGGTGGTCACAGGTGACTATCATTACTGATAATTATCATCCTCCTGCACCTGCTGCCATGCACTCATTAAGTCTCTATATGCAAATTAGACTTTGTCTGCTGCACAGTATAAGAAGTCCTCCTAGTTATTATGTTAGGTATAATTAATTAGGTTAATGAACAACCAGAATGTCAAGACTGGCCTGAAGAAAGGACTCATAAGTTTGGTGGAGGTGTATGGGGTATAGATTTTGCTTTGTTCGTTAAATTCTTATAAATTACATAGATCCTGTGAAAGAATGAAAAAATGCAAAACACAAAGAAAGCTGACTATACATATTTTACAAACAATTTAGCAGCTTCACTCGATCAAATCAATCGACTTTAACGTTTTTAAAGCATGTCAGTTTCGAATTCTATCAGCTGACTTATTTTTAAGCAATACTTATCACTGAAATAGTCTGTATTTGGCTTTATTCTGCATTTTTAACTTATTTTTTTGTGTTCATTATCAGGACTTACTGTACATCAGGTCTCTTGATGTTAGCTTTAAGGTTTAAGGTGTTTTTTTTTATTTTAAGGTCCTTGCACATTTTGCATGAAACGTCACGTATTAATATACACAAGTATATTGGTCTGATTAGAAATACAATTTAGTCAATTAGCATACTTTTATACACCGCTCACAGAATAAATCTTATTAAAAATGTTTATTTGTCACTTTAATATTAAGCAGATATAGCTAAAATGCAGAATGTTTTGAAGTTATGAAACATATCTTAAATAGATCAATTAGCCTTGAACTGTGGCTTTTTTTTAACTGCAAGACAACACTAGATGGCAGTTTTGACATGCATGCACGTGTGTATTGAGAGGAGGGAGAAAGCGAGTGTCCTGGCAGAGGAGGGTCCCATTCTGAAGATTTGTACCCTGAGACTCTGCAGCCTTTAGAAACATGTGGAAGCAATTCCTTTGTTTTACAGCCAGAGTGTATGGGCAGAGAGAGCACAGACTGGACTGCTGCATGTCAGGAGGCCTTAGGATCAGGTTACTTTGACAACCCTGACATGAATTGTGTGTACGTGTGTGTGTGTGAGCTCTGCTGGGTAAGTGGTTAGGCTCAGGGAAAACTGATCCCCTCTTCTAGATTCTGGTCCTTTTCATAGTTGGTGATCTGTTTGTGTGAAGTCAGGCCAAAGAGGCAGAGTCACTGCGAGAGCACAAACCTTTCACCCTCTGCTGTTCTCATCTATCACACTTTTTGACGTTTTGGACTTGAAGAGTTGCTAAAAAACTTCAGCAAATGGCAGATGTCTACAGTACATATGTGATCTGTTAGGAAATTTGTTCACCTAAAAATGAAAATTCTGTTGTCATATACTCACCGATATACTGTGCCAAACCCATAAGACATTGTTTGTTCTGTGAAACACTCGAGGATAAATCGGGACTTGTGCTGCTCGGAAGATGTGAATGTAAAACCAAGATGGACAATACTAGTTGATTTAAAAATGCACACAAAGCAGTATTTTGCACATAAAATGCTATATAGCATTATATTCACAATTAAATGTTGGATATATGTGCACCACTGAGTTTGAGACAAACACATAAGTGCTAATAAACAATTATATTACTACAGTTTCTCTTCTATTGACGCACTGAGCAGCCATATTGGATTATAAACTTGGAGTTGTTACGGTTTTCTGATGTGTTTTTGTCATTTTGGAGCTTTACGGGCCTGCTCTTGTTTTCAGCATATGGAAAATAGTACATTCTCTTGTTTAAACAAAGCGTTTGTTTCTCAGCGCAGCAGGTTATAACTTTTAGTTTTCTTTTTATTAAAGGGCAATAGTATGAATTTCCTCAAGTGGACTAATACAGTGCAGCCTCTGTTATTAATGCAATAATTATGCATCAGGGTGTAGAGCAGAGGGAATTTGCGTAAGATTAATGAAGGTCACTACTATTCCCAGATGTTTTCTCGTAATTAAAGCTTTGTTTATCACGAAACCCAGCCACATAAAGAGCAAAATATGCATGGTAATTATTTATATTGCTTACTAATTCAAGTGTAGCCACCTCGGTTTGCACCTAATTAATCATGCTAATGTCTTGAATAAATCTGCATAATTACTCATGGTCACCTGTTGCAATTGGTGACCGCCACAAAGTTCATGCGTGTCAATGATATTAAAGTGACGGTTTGAATATTCATAGATTAATGAGTGTTGTGTTGTTGAATGCAACCTGTCCTGATGCTTTCAATTGAAGCTCTGAGCGTCCACAAGACAGCGCTTGGTCAATTTCCCAGGGTGGTTGCTCTAAGGACCGTGATGTTGTTGGAATAATATGTGCATATGAACATGCACATTAACATTTAGTTGGGAAACGGTTATCCTTAGAGGTTCAATGAAAACAAAAGCATGATAATAGAATATTGGAAACAGAGCAAGGACTTCTAACATAATGTGAATGGATATAACTGGCGAAAATAGCCAAATCACAATGAAATCAAAAGCGATCCTGTGGTGTTTTAATGTATGTTCCTGGTTTCATCTCATTCACTTTGGTCATCAAACTTGAATTTGAAAAATGCAATGGATACACAAATTAGGTTTTTCTACTACAGAATAGTAAAAAAGCAAACTGTGACTTTTCAACTAACAATTCAGACTTTTCCCCCTTACAATTCTGAGAAAAAGTCTGAACAAATTTGCTTGCAGCTTGTTATTTCACAGTTTACTGTTTTTTCTTGCAGTTGAAAGTTTGTGTCTCACAAATGAGACTTTTCTTCTGAGAATAGTCAATTAAATATCGTTTTCTCAGAATATCTCATGCAATTCTGCGTTCATATCTTGCAATTCATGCAAGGAAAAAAAGGTCTGAATTGTAAAATTAAACATTAAAAATGACCTTTTAAAAAAAAAGAAAACTCCTTAATGATGCATCAGACCACATAATAAATATAAAATAAATAAATAAAATAAACATGAAAAGAACAATAAAAAATAAGACATTCTTATGAAATTTGAAAGTCATAACTTAGAAGGCATTATTTTTTACTCATGTGTTTTGGACTGTGCCCTTTTAGAATACTTTTGTCCAAACCTGTAAACTCGCTCTTGTTCAGGTTTATATATTCATTACTGATCCTCAAAGTCATTTAAGTCAGCCGTTTCTTTTAGTGGGGGCGAAAAAAAGCTCGCATTTGTCATGCTAGAAATGAATTATGAACAAAGCCAGAAGCAGAGGTCTTTGTGGACAGCGAGGTATCATCATGCAAAAAGGAAGAACATGAAATTTAGTCCATCGTATTTTCGATTATGACCTGCTTTTGAAAAGGATGAAATCATTTCCTACAGGAGGACAGGCAGAATCCTGATCGCACATAATTACGTCAAACACATCCGCGGTCTTGATCCCTCTCCAGATGAAAAGGGGAGTTTTCCGAGTGGAGGGCATTGGGAAAATGATGGAGGGCTGGATGGTTAAAAAAGAAGAGAAGATGAAAAGTGTTTTTTGAAGTGGCTTTCTGCATTAGCCTCCTCTCCCTGTACCCTCCGGATCAAGCCATTCTGCCTTGACCAACACTAACCTCTCAACGCAAAAACATACACACGTACACACTCCATCCCACGCTATTCACAAGACAGGATACGAGGATCATTTCTCTGATTTGAACACTGTGGCTCTGTTTGAAATGGAATACTTGCTTTTTTTGCATCAAATACTTCTTATGTTTTATATCATGCGCAAATTCTGCTCTGCTAATTACAGACGTTATTTCTTGATTTGTCTTTCTTGACTCATTATACCAAACATTTAAATATATTACACAAAGTTTAATTAAACATTTTATACTTATGACAACAATGTAGCACACTAATGTTTGGAGTAATGCTTTGGCCACTTTTTGAAAAAAATAAAAAATAAAGTACAATTATTGTTCCAAATACAACCGAAAAGTTCATATATGATGCTGCAGTGATGTATTTTGTAGAGCAGGCCAACCTTTTGGCCATTTCTGCCGCAATACAGCACAATTATTAAATGCAATATCATAGAATCCCAACCCATTCACTGAACTGCAGGGGTGTTTACTCTTAAGTGTACTTGAACTGAACTTGTGTGTACTTCCATGCATTGAAACCGTGTTTCTTTCTGACATTCCACACTACTGTACACACACATGTGGTTTCTGTGTTGTGTGTGTGTTCTGTGTCTGTATACGCTTATCGGGTGAGTCTCGGGTGAATGGACGCTATCTTTTGCGACTGTTTGACAAACACCCAATCACATGAACGTTGCCCACAGCCATGAGACATATCAGCACATCAGCCACCATACTAAGGTGACTATTCATTCCTCTCTCTTTCACCCCATCTTCATCTCTCACTCTCTCCATCTTGTCCTCTTTCACCCTGTCTTCTTGTGCCTCAGGCTTTCATTCCATGAATGTCACACAGTGTCTCAGCCTGTGTAAAATTGGTCTTTTGGGATCCATAACTGATGTCAGCCTTCCAGATTTCAGAGCGCTCAAAGCCCCAGATATGATCTGACAAACCTCTGGTCCAGTAGAGTGCTACCAGCATGGCATGACCACAATAAACTGTTTTTGATGTGCTGACCACACAAGTCATGCCCTTTAGAGTTTTCAAAACTTGAACATATCGGGCACACGTTTATTTGTTGTGCTCATGAGCAAGGTTTTATTTCATAAAGAGGTTAACAAAGATACAGTGTAGAATATAAGATAAAAGAAATAATGTATTTAAAACTAGCTTATTTTTGTGCTGTTAAATAATTATTAAATAATAGTGTAACAGCGTATATATTTGAAATAATAGTGATTAATTAAAAAACAATGGGGTTTGTGCATTCAAATAGTCAAGGGACACCAAAGTATTAATGGAAAGTGGCTTGAAATAAAAAAAGCCCATGATTAGAATTTAAAAAAAATGTATGAGGTAAATATTAAATAAAAATAAACCACACATAAATATGACTTCCAGAACTAGCTTAAATGCTCAAAAGAATACATTTGACAATGTTTTGAATTCATGTTTAATTAATTGCAGTAAGATATTTAGCTGATTTTATTGAGACATATTTTGTGTGCAACCTTATACAGTTTTGTTTTGTTTTGTTTTTTTCCAGAAATGTAGCTTATGGGAAATATCAGTTTAGGCTAATTTTATTATTATTGATAAAACATTTTATTTGTTTATTTTTAATTTATTTGCCATTTTTATTGAACATATATTACTAGAAATGTGCAATTTAAATAGTGTTTACAAATAGGTTTAATTAAGGATTTGGTTGCTCACTATTATATGGAGATATTTATGAAAAAACTCTTATGCAAAAAAACCCCCAAACAAACAAAAAAATTAAAATAAATTGGAATTTGCCCAAATTCTCTCCCTCTAGCTATGTAAATCTTTGGTATCAGCGACCTCTTCAGGGGTTTTGGGGCTAATTAGCACATGCTAGCAATTATCAAACATGAGCTAGACATATGTGATAATATAGACCACTGTCACTGGAAAGGAACCATTAGAAAATCTCCTTATCATCTTCTATAATAAATGACCATAGTCAAAATGTCAAGTGTTTCTACACTGGTTTTATAGCTAAGAGTGCAGTGCCTGTCAGATTGATGCTAATTTCTGATGATTAGTATATTTGTAAAGGATGTAGCTGGTTCATAAGTGGGACTTCATGCAAAAGATTTGCATAAGGCTGTATTGATTTCTATAATTCCATTATTTTATTTTTTATTCTATCTCTAAGATTCTTTTTCTATCTATTTTAATGGTAATGTACAATTTCACAATAGTGGTCTGTTACTGTAGACGCAGTATTGGGATTCAGTAAACTGCATTAGTGTTGCTTTGGAGTCCAACTTGTCAAGTCCTTAAAGGTATAGTTCACACTAAAATAAAAATTCTGCTATAACTTATGACTGACCTTTATGTTACTCCAAACCTGTATGGGTTTCTTCAGCCTACTCTTTGGAACACAAAGTCTTTCTGAATGTTAAGTATTTATTTATCTTTCACGTTACACATGATGTGTATTTGAGTCCAAAATGTATGAGTTTGAATCACGTTCAAGAACAAGCCCATCTGAGTGTGTCTGCAGTCCAAATCCCAACTCTACCAAACACCATTTAATCAGATTTTTGCCAATATATATGGTTGAAGCTTCTCTCATGTCCGGTTTACTGTAGTTAACAGTGTTTGCAGCAGTCTGAAAAAATCAGCATCTAAACTTTACCTGGAGCAGATATCCATGTAAGGCCTGAGAGGCCATCAGTGGCAGACTGTGTATCTGGATTATTCATCTCCCTGTCCGCTACCCCTTCCCTTACAAAGCATGATGGGAGCCTGCAGTTTGTTTTGGCTCTAGTCTATTCCTGTGAGACCGTCTGGCCCCCTGTGAGGGTCATCCCTCTTGATGCCATGCGTGTCATCGCCCCTCAGTGAAACAGGAGAAAATGATGGACCTGATACATATGAAACAGTGCTTCATACATATGCATGCCATTGAGGCCGAGCGGGGGTTGGGCCATACGGAGTGGAGCGGGAAATTGCTTGCTGGCCAGACACAGGGTTGGAGCTATTTAAATATGCATGAGGGCCCAGTGTCGTGGCATTAGGCCACTCCTCAAAATGCATATTTATTTGCATGGTATCTGTAATAATGAAACGGCTTGTGTCATTTTTCATGTATGATAGAGTGTACTTTGGGGCTTAGCGCTGGGGATGACACTAAGAAGCTTCAAAACAAACTGACACAATGTAAGATGATCTTTTGGTG
The DNA here is from genome assembly GCA_032361065.1 of Enteromius trimaculatus. Taxonomy (NCBI): domain Eukaryota; kingdom Metazoa; phylum Chordata; class Actinopteri; order Cypriniformes; family Cyprinidae; genus Enteromius; species Enteromius trimaculatus. The sequence goes on along the minus strand of JAUMHP010000048.1, from coordinate 3,039,174 downwards.
TTTCATGGCTGGCCCCTGATATAGTGTGATATAATGATTCTGGCCATGCATACATGCTGCTTGATTATTCCGCCAAAATGATATAGTTCCTAGCCATTGGCCTATAAAATCGCAACTTTCTGTCAGTCTTAGTACACGATGTGACTATAGAAGGGGCAAGATTTAAATAGGAAAGAGTATCGAAACTCTTTGGTCATTTTTGAGCGTAATGCTAACGGTCTAATCAGATTCAATGATCTATGCTAAGCTACAGCTAAAAGTGCTAACGCCAGACCCAGAGATCGGCTGAATGGATAAAATTCAACTGTTTAACTTCTAGGGGAGTTGGAAAATTTACTTTTTTTTTTATGAGATATTTAAAAAAAAAATGGGTTCACAGATGGTCTTTGTGGACTTAAAATTGTTGTTCTGTAGCATTGAAAATCTCTTTTTGGAAACTATTTTTTAAAAGAGGCTGCATTCAACTTAAAGTAAAAACCTGCTAATGTTCTGAAATATATATGACAGCAATGGACTGATTTAAAATAGACTGAAATATACAAAGCCTGTCCCTTAAGTCAAGTGTATATTAGCCACCATGTTTTCAGAAGGTGCATCTTCATTTACACTCATAAATAAATTATTCACCAGCTTACATGAACTTCAAGATGTTATTTTGATCTTCCAAGGACATGCTATACACTGCACAAACAGCTCATCGACGCAAACCGGTTCTTTGCAATTGGAGTGAGGTGGGGGTAGAGATGGAGAAGCAGAACATCATGATGGTGTGGCTGTTGTCTGTATTAGCTTTGCTGCAGTCCCAGGGGGAGCTCTCCCAGCTTCAATCAGTGTTAGGGCTTCTGGGTTCAAGTTCAAGTCGAGAGCTAGAGAAACATGGCTCACCACCCACGAGTAGTACACAGCTCTGCACTGAAGGGCCGTGAACTCTGTTCAAAGCAATCAGGCCAGTATTCCATTCTCAGGTTTTACATTTAAAGGGTTGGGGCTGCTGCATTTTGAATACCTCTGCATGAACGTCCAGGCTGTAATTATGATAATGATGTGTGTGATTTCAGCTCTCAGCTCTTTTGAATACACCTATCTGATTTCCTCTACCCCGATAATAGTTTCAGATCCCATTCAGACAGGACAGTTCAAGCAAGCAATGGTTTATTCTGAGAGAATCAGTGGGAAAAAAAGAATCCGGATGAAGACCTGGCCAGTCTAGAAGGGGTTGGGGCACCGCTCAATGAATATTAAACCCATTGTAATGGGAGAGAAAGACATAATGTGTGATGCCCTCAAGTCAGCCTGTAATAAAAGAGAAAATAACACCATTTTCTCCAAAGCTTGCATGCATATATGTTTGTGAAGAGAGTGTTAATGTAAAAGAAAAGAGAGCTGGATGTGACTGTGGAGAAAAAGCCATTACTTTTAAAATGCACAGATGAATTTCTTGTTCATCCTTTAGTCATTTTGAACCTGTGTTAGGTAGTTCTGTGAACTACAAAAGGAGATGTTGGTCCGAATGTTCAAGCTGTTCTTTAGCATAACATGAAAGGAGATTGTTATTTATTTCTGCAGGCTACATATAAGTGATCAATAAAACTTCCAAGATGCGATAGCCATAAGTAAAAGATTTCTTATATCAAAGGTTTGGTACCAATGGTTCATGTGTATCATGTGACAGATTGTGCAACCTGATCTCACAGAATTGAGTGAAATAACCACGAACTCTTAATGCATAATTCCGTGTTAGTGTCACGCAATGACCGAAAATTGCGTGAAACTACCACGTAAAAGATTACAATGTAATTCAGTGACAGGCATCAGCCGTG
>JAUMHP010000048.1:3009101-3027415 GCA_032361065.1 Enteromius trimaculatus | reverse complement strand
CTAAACTAGCCCAAAATCTCAAAATTGACCACCGCATAAAAAAACGATGTTTTTGCCTGTAGTGTCTCGCCTTAAGAAGTTTGGTGAATCTGGTCCTAGGTGTAGAATGCTCCTTACCAGACCAGAACCACTGTTATAAAAGTGAAGGTAATAACGTGATATTTTATTTTAACAAAACAGCAAAACCTTAACCTGTCTGATTCACAAGCGGTCATGCAGTATGAGTGCACCCAGAAGTGGTATTTATAGACCACATAACTCTGTCTAAGCACCTTTGAAATCTGTTCATCTGTTGTTTTTACAGGTTCAGTGCTGTGTGTGTGTGTGTGTGTGTGTGTGTGTGTTTGTCCTCCTGGCTCTGACCTGTCTGAGGGCTGAGGAAACTCATGTCTATGGCTCTGAAATGGCCTCCTGGATGACATGGAGGAATAACAGAAGCAACTGGCCTGTATCTGACCTCTCTGTGACCACTGTGTGTGTTTATGTGTGAGTGTGTGTTGTGTATGTATGAGTGTGTGGTGACAGACCACAGGAGAAAAGGAACAGTATTCTCCTGTCAGAGAGCAGGCCAGAGCCGCTGTCATGTTTTGGACATGTGCATGCAGAGTAGAAAAATAAGGTTAAAGCGGTGGGTTTTATTTGCTTTAGAGCTTAAACCTCTATCTAACAAACCTTGGGTTTGTGCTACATTGTGTTTGGATGTGTCTATTGTCTAAGTGAAACAGAAACAGAAACAAGAAAAAAAAAACAGAACGTGACAGATTAGATTGCTGTAATTTGCTAATTGTTGCAGAAAAAGAAGAGTAACTGTAAGGGGAGGGGAACTTTATTTATACAGCACATTATTCACATTGTTTCAAAGCAGCTTTACAGTAATAAAGGAACAGCTACAAGCACAAGTTGTTTCATTATATAACCCAATTTAGTTAATCATTGCTTCAGTGTATTTCAGTAAGAGTGTGAAGTTCTTTAGTTTATAACTAATAAACTCTTCATCATTCATGTTACTGAACTTACTTTGCAATATTCACACTATTAGCATACTCAGGTTAATTATAAATCAGCTCTTCAGGATCTAGTAGTGACATTGAGCTCAGGTCAGTTCAGTGGTGACTTCAGTATGAATTGTTTAGTTCAATAATAGTGCAAAGTTCATCAAATCAGGGAAAAAAAATCAATTTCAGTTGCTTTAGAGGGACTTTAAAACTTGCATATCAGTCAATGAATATTAATTAGGTTATGAGAATATTTTTGTTTTACAAATTTGAGAGGAGGTCAATTTTAAAATGACATTTTTTTTAAAATCTGTTCAAAAACACTTATTTTGCATGACATTGTGAAGATTAGAGCCTCACATGTATGGTGAGAACAACATTTCAACTGAAAGTTCTTCTGTCCAACAAGTCATATGGCTGCTTTTAAATTGCATGGAAGAGAGCAAAACGCTCTGCAAAACACCTCTAGTGTTCGGAACGACATGAGGGTGAGTAAATATGAGCAAAAAATTTCTTTTAGTGTGGGAGCAGGCCTGTAAATGCCCATGTTGAATATGCAGAAGTGCTGATTTTCACACCCGATGTGTAAAGCAGCTTTCTCCGTTAACCTCAGACGACTCCCTGTGTCCAGAACCGATCCCTGTCGCTCCCGCCGCCGCACGCTACTTCCTGCTTCTTTTGTGCCGACAGCATCCCTTTCGGATTTGCAAGGTCAAAGATTACGAATCGGAACTCGAATTTTCACCATCCAGCCTTGAATATGAAACATCTGCGTGCGACACCTTTCGACTCCGTCAAGTGGTGCATTCTCTAATTGTGTTTATCCCCAAAGCCTTAAAGAAAGGCGAAAGCTTGCTCAAAACACGCTCCCCTCTTTCCCAAGGATGAGACCTTCCGGCCCACCAGTTCTCCATCTGCATTCGAGCCTCTGCTTGCATTCAGCGTCATTGTAAACACAGCGGAGCGACCGGGGGGTGAGTGGCATTAGAATTGTTAGCCCTTTTCTATAGCCCCTGTTTATATACAACATGTTTTATAGACGGTAACAGAATTGGTCGTGACCCCCCAGGTGTCCTATCTTGAAATGCGTTTCTCCCAGATCCTTCTGCCCCACTTCAGGCTCTCTGGCGGTGACCGTTCGTGACCCCTCGCCCGCCTGCTGTATGGGTGGAGGTGGTCGTGGCAATAAAGACCTCGGGCACTAATAGACTAACCTCTGCTTTCTTTGTGGCACACCTACAAAACAGACCGTGGCCCGGCATACAAACCCCCACCTATTCAAATCTAATAGAGGCTTTTCAGAGTATTCTTCTCTCCCCTCTTTCTCTTCGCTCTTCCCTCCTGCACTCTCCTTCGCCTTGTAACCTAAAGAGCTGCTCTAATACTGTCCAGCTGCTATAATGTGTCTGAATTCAGATATCTTGGCAGGATTATTGGCAGGATCCATTTGCCTTGTTGTGAGTGCCACTCGAAAGCCGCGCGCGCTCGCGCACCCGGGACCCACACATCCATTTCGCCATTGTCCTTCCGTATGAATGCTCTTCGGTGGCCGATAATTATTCCCGTGCCTTTGACACAGCGATCCACAGGCAGTCCTTATTCACTGGGTAATTTGCCTGTCCTCCTCATTCATAGGGAAGGTACAAATTATCCCTTTTCCACAGGCGGCAGTCCATTCTCACCCTCTGGCACACTGCCACCGGGGAGGCAGAGGAGGAGAAAGAGATGAGGAAGAGCAAAATGGATTGCGATGGCCTTTTACACTTATCTTTCTCCTTCCATTTTCTCGCCCTGTCTTTTTCAGACTGTTCCTCTATCCAGCATGCGCTCCTGTAATGCCACGTACTGTAAGCCATATTCGGACTGGACTAGTTTTTCTTCAGTCAAGGTTAAAGGGTTATTTCATCTGAAAATGAGAATTCTGTCAATAGTTAGTCACCCTCATGTCTTTCAAAAGCTATATGACATTTTTTTTATTAACACATGTTCATATACCTACCTTCACAGTCACTGGTCTCTACTTATTTTTACTGTATTCAAGTGGATAACTCGTTTTCTCATGCAAGCAAATTAATTGATTAAAACAAAACAACAGCAAAAAAAAAGCTAAGCATCTTACCTGTTGTTGTTTTTTTTAATCGAATCCATTGAAGACAGTAGTAAAAAATATAATAGAATATTGGTGGTATTATTTAGTGTGACCTTCACTGAATACAGTAACTAAAGTTAAATATCGTTGCACCTTCATAATGAATTTACTTTTTTGATAGCTTTCTGATTAAAATGGCGTCTGTTTTATTCAAAGAAAATAACTGAATCCCTAAGGGAGGATATATATGTACATATATATGACATGACGTGTGTATTTTTGTATTTAGGTTTATGAAAATATTTTTATATTTATATTTACCCTAGCCTGTGGAAAAGCTACGTTTTGCAGTTTTTTTGTTTTGTGTTTTTTTTTTTTACAGTGAATATATGAAATGGCAGCCATCATATGTGAACATAAACAAAAATGTATTTCAGACATCGTTCAGAAAATATATCCCATACAAACAGTACTATATGCTGACTTTTGTTGTTCTCTCAGTACGCAAATGTAATGTTTTCATGCACATATTTACATTTTCTTATATGGCTTCCTCCCGCTCATGATGTCCACTGGAGGAGGGTCAGGCCGGTGCAGAATGTATGTATGCAAATGCGCAGTCTCTAATATATTGAGATATATTCTCCATGCGTGGCATTAGCAAGGTAAGGGCACTCCTCCACCTTCAGACAGGCCCATCCATCAGAGCGTCCTGCTCCGTTGCTTTGCATTTGGCACTAGGATTTATGGGATACCCTTCCTAGATTGTGACTAAATTGCAGGAATCTGGGGAGACGTGATATTATTCAAAACTACTGATTATAACAGTATAGCCATTACATATGGACACCTGATCACACCATCACCTTCTGACTTCCTGTTCCTGGCTCGCTGCCTCACTTTGGATTTGCATTCGGAAGTGGGATTGAAGTAAACCGCAATCATTTTTTATACTGTAGCTGTTTGCTGTAAACTGTCGTTTTTGATGTGCAAGACCCTGGCTCTGTTTTAACCTAGTCAGCTGCCTAGGCATAATTCTACAATAACTGCAATGTTTAAAATGTTAGCCATGAATGAGGGTCGGTTCACAAAAACAACACCTTTTTGCATCCTGCACTGCTTTTTCATTGTTTTTCCATGCAAACATGAAATAGATGTGACTGTTTTGTGCTTTTATGCATTTTTTCATTCCTCTGTCCGACATTTTTAAATGCAACAATACATTTTGTAATACACTAGGGAAAAAAACATGACATATAAATAAAATATTATTTTCTTTGCAAAGCATAGTCCAAAAATTGTTTTGTTTACTTTGATTTTTTAAGATTTATTATTCGGGATTTATTCAACAGTCCTAGACAAAAAATTAAAGGGTAATTAATTAAAAATGAATAAATACATTTATTACATTTATTACATTTATACATTTATTAACAACTGACGTCTTGATCATAGGTGTACTTAATTCATTAAATAACAAGGACCAGTCCAACTAGCCAAAAATTTGTATATTATATGGTTTTTGTCAATCCCCGCCCACAAACAGTATGGGCCTTTGCATGGGCGTTTTCCGCCCATTCCATTTTGCGACACACGCGGAAGTGGTAGACCAATCATAAAGGACTGCTCCATCTGACAAATCACAGCAGTGAGGGCTCATGGAAAGGAGGGGTTTAGACAGATTGATTCTCCGAACTGCTTCACACGAGTCATTTACGAATCATTTAGAAATGGGTAAAATTAAATCTATTTTTGGAGAAAACTAAAGTGTTTTTTGTGTTTTAAGAGACTCATAAAGCAATATTAGCAACCTTTAAAATGGCTTAATAGGGGCACTTTAAGAGGTTTGATATTACCGACTAATGTAACATTAGTTGGTTTTACCTGATCTAGCTGGTCTCCCATTCTAGTATAGCTACTAGTATAGCTAACAGAGCAACTGTGTCAAAGCTGTGAAAACCACAAAACCTGAGATGGTCAAGACACCTCGATATTCAGAATGATCCATACAGGCTTTTAAATGCAGATTCTTAAACTCCTCCCAATCTTGAACATTGAATTACATCCTTGCACTACCTTGCAAAAAGAGAGAGCTAAGACTTTTTCCATGCAAAATGTCAAGATCAATGGAGTCTTTGAGATCACCCAGTCCCATACGGAATTAATCTTAGGTCAGGCAAACCTCAAAGAGCCATGAACAACGACGAAGTTCATTACTACTAGCCCCCAGGAACGACCTGATTTCAATCCACCCTAGCAAGTTCAATTGCCCTACATGGGAGCACCACACAATGGTGGCACTTGATTATACTACTATGCTTAGTTTATTTAATGCCCAAAACAGGAGATAATTTAAAAATCTAGGTCAACTAATCAAGCCACATCCACCCTCACCCCACCTCTCTCTGGTTATATATTCATTTCTTTCATACATATCTCTTATTTTACCAAGCTATTGCTGGAAAGTGGTGCGTTTGACACACTTAGCACCGGTGAGTCAAAGAGCCATTTGCAGCCTGTGATTAGCATAGCCGTGAGCGCCAAGTCCCTTTAGAAACAGCCATCACGAGGGAGGCCACAGCTGCACCATCTTACAGACTGAGAAAGAGCCCTGGGGCTCTTACTGTAAATGCCCCCAAATGACAGTGCTTTCATCAGTAAGGGATTGGGTCTGTATGTTAGACTGGGTTAATGAACATTGATCTGCTTCATGATCTTAAAGTCAGGATGAAACGCAGATTGTGATTGTCTTCCCTAATGTGACATGTGATCGGGTGAAACACCTTCTTGAACATGAAAAATAATTTTGTCCATTGGGAATTGATTTGAACATTGGAGTGGTGTAGTTTGACTGACAGGTTGCTGGTGGAAGGAGTTATTTTCCCGCCCATATGTTTGTTATCAGAGAAGAGATGTTGATCAGGGTTGCCAGGTTTTCACAGCAAAACCTGTCCAATTGCCACTCAAAACTAGCCCAATCGTTTTTTAGGGGGATTTCTAGTAAAACAATAGTGTTCCAATGGGGTAAAATGCAAATTAGTTTGGCGGGGTTCCCCTGATAAAGTGGAATTCAGGGGTTAAACATCATGTTTTTGGGGCTGCTTCGAACCACACACGTGAAAGAAAAAAAAAATGTTAAAGTAGCCTAAATCTGTGGGAAATTTGCAGACTTGAAAAAAGAAAGTTGTTGTAATCAAATGGATTATGTGCACGGATAAATCAATTATAATAACACTGCAATTTTCCATAAAAATAAGAATGGTCAATATTTGGTAACAAGATAACTATAGTTTGGTAAAAAAAAAAAAAAAAAATACTTACATAAAAGTAAAAAATACTTACATAATAAGTATATCAAAACACTCTGGGCTACAAGAAGAAATAACATGAATAAGATATGGTTCAAAGAAATCTCCCACGACCCCGTCTGCATCTCCAGTGACCCCATGTGGGGTCACAACCCCAGGGTTGAGAACCTCTGAACTAGTTGTTAATGACGTAATTAGAAGTGTATGTCTGGTGCAATACAACAGCTTAACGAGCATAAACCAAACACTGCCCCTCTTTCGACACCTGCTTACTAAAAACTAATGATGATAATGCTTGACCGGATGCTAATATTTGATCAAAAATAACACAAATGGGTTAATGATTGACATGCTTGTTTCCTGTCAGCCATACTGAAGTGGTTAACTTACAGCAGTAGACAAGTAGTCTGCCTTCAGTTAACCTATTGGATTTTTGTAGTTGCATTTGGTTTATACACAGATCAATTTGGGGGACTTATCTTATTTTACATTTCAAATCCAGTGTTGGGTGCAATGCATTATAAGTACAATGCCAGTTATGCAATCAGATTTTTTTTTCTTAAGTAATTAGTAAAGTAATTTTTTATTTTTTAATTTTAAAGGAAATGTTATTTTTTAAAATAAGGAATGTCAGTTTCCCATGTCTTTCCTGACAGCTATCGTGTTGCCATGTTGAGAGAAATCAAACATGTAATTACTGTATTTTTAGACTAAGTATGTATTTACTCATCTCATTTGCACAAAACAGATTCAGTATTCCTCAAAATGAATAAAATAAGGTTGTCAAATGCAACCTCAAATTATTATACAAACCTGCAAAAATTAAGTGAACGTTTTGCAAATAACGCATTTCGAGAGGAACGCTACACGAATTAATCAAACACAGCTGGTAGCCCATCAGCTAATTCTTCCCAATCACTCTCGCCCAATAGATTCTTCTCCCATTCACTGTAAAAGCCCCAACTTTCATTTCTTCCACATCTCGCTTTAAGCATCCCTCCTCCTCCCCTTCTCCGCCTGTTTTTCAATTCACGCTTCCAGGGGGTGCAGTCTGGGACCGAGCCGAACTTCGAACCCTTGCCCACACTAGGGTTCATACCACTAGGGTTCGCGGTTCGCCGTTCTCCCGGGCTAGCTCCCCTGACAGCATGCCAAACCCGCTAAAACTACCAATGAGGAAAGCGTGAACTCTTGAAATATGTTAAGTAAGACAAATACAATTTATGTATTTAACTCCATTTTATTAACCCATGTCTTTGCAGAAAGGAAGACCTTTCTGTTTAGACTGACCTTTGATGATCCAATTCAACCATACAAAGCAAATATTACATACATGTGTTCCATTTTTGTTACTGCTGAATAGCGTTGAACTTTCTTCTCCTGTCATATTCTTTATGCAATCTGTTTGAGCTGCGCCCTCTACTGTACAGACGTGAATTTACATTTCCTTCAACCTTTCACATTTGTAAAAGAAGACATTTTTATATTAAAAACAAACAAGCAAGCCGTTCCCAGATTTAAAAAGTAATTCAAAGGTAATGTAACGCATTAGTTTCCATACAGCTAATATAATAATATTTAATGATTTTCATTTATGTGCACCGATATTACAATAAATAACAAGATTTGTATTGTGCATTTGCTAAAGGTCTAACAAGGGTGTGGCAAAAAAGCTAAACAAAATAGGCAATTAAAAATATAAATACATTAAAAAGAACACTTGAAAAGGTGTTAAAAGGTCCAGCTGTTCTGACACACACAAACTTTACTCAGCATTTCTTTTTTTTTCCGAAAGAAAATAATGAATTAATAAAAAACAACTACATCACATTAAAAACAGGGTAGCACTTTATTTTACACCCACACCTATTAGTTGCTTATTAGTGTGCATATTACTTGATTATTAGTCATTTATTAGGGGTAATTAAGCACATATTAATGTCTTACTCTACATGACCTTATACTACATCCCTAATATCAAATACCTAAACTTAACAACTACTAAACATCAATAGGCAGCAAATTAAGAATTTGCTGAGGGAAAAGTCATAGTTGATGGTTAACAAGTTTTAACCATTCTAAATTGTTACCAAAAACATAATTCTTGTTATTCTTTTTGTCAGTCCCTATTGTAGATTTATTCTTGATGAAGTCAGACAGTGTGTGTCTGGAGATGGGAACTGGCCAGCTCACCTCCATTAAATGTTATTTACTGGTGAAGTTCAAATTTGCCTTGGGTCATGTAGTCAGGACCACTGCGTGTCCTCTCACGAGGCTGAACAAAACCAAAGAGAGCATTTTAAAGTTTAATGGCAGTAGTGCCGCCTTCAGCATCCCCCCTCATAGGACTTAGCCCTTTGTTCTCCCAAACATTCTCTAATCAATAAGATGGAACAAACCCAGACATCTTTATTCCACGGAAGCTTAGAGCGAGCAGAGGCCCCCTTTCTTCCTCTCAGCGTGTTGCAGAGCGGAGCAAAGTTTTCGCTTTCTTCTGCTAATCTCATCTCATTCACACGGAGGCTTTATGTGAAGAGTCTGTCAAGCTGCAAAACCTCTGACTCCCATAACACACCTTTCTGTTTAGACTTCAGATTAGGACACCAAAAGTGCAACATAAAATTGGTTTCTAAATAACCAATGCATTGTTTTATGCTTTTTCTTGCATAAGCTGTTTGGGTTGCAATATAAACTAAATTAATAAACTCAGTGCAATGCATATTTGTCAATCATACATGAATAAAAAGATATTTAGATTTACTTTAAAATGATTTTCATTTAGAAATTGTTTGTAAATTTCCCAAACAAATGTACTCCTGTTTTATGCGTGACCAATTTTTTACAATGTAAGATTTCTGCACTCTTTAAAAAAAGGTTATTATTAAGTATTAAGTAAGTACTTTTTATTTACAAAATGGGCAAAAACAAAAAGATTTTCAAATCTTTTGCGTTCTCTCGCAAAACTTTGCATTCTCTGGCGTAACCAGTTGAGCTCAGATTACTGTATGCTTCCAGTGGTCCAGAGTACTCCGTACATTTATAATGGAGCAGTTCTGCATCACTAGAAGCGGCGCTGCAGTGAGCAAAAGCGATCATTACACGCATATGGAACCATCAGCTGTCAAATGCTCTCACGGTACTTTGATGTCGTTCACAAATCGGTCGGATTATCCTTTTCAGGAGTCTATTACTGACGTCAAAACTATGCCTGGAACTAACACTGACTGTATTTTTTAATACTTCAGTCCAAATGAACCTTGATTACCATATTCATATGCCATGATATATAAATGATACTACAGAGCTATGGTATTACCATGCAATCACCACTTCTTTTTGGCAGCATACTACTAAGGGAGAAATTCACTAAGAATATAATGGTGGATGCTGATAGCGGCGTTTATTTGCACACACCTTCCATGCCGTTTTAGCGCCTAATTCGCTAATAGAATTATGCAAATGAATAAACGCAATAAACACGGCCACAAAATTAGTGCTGAACACTAATTTCATGGTGCAGTTGTACGAATTTGTGCTTCGTTCGTAGTTCTAAAGTGTGTTTGTACATAGGAACTATACAATTTTGTAACCTTCTTTAGCCATTTTTAGTCTAAAGGTTTTGGACAAATACTGGTGCATCTGGATAGATGTAACATTTTATAAAATCTACACAACCGATTATGATACACTTTTTATTTGAAAAGCCAGAGTATCAAAGTGGAGGATTTGCAGTGGAGATGCTCTCATTGTGGATTCCTCCGGACGGGCTCCCACAGACGGGTCCTCCGTGTCTTTGTGTCTGGGTTGGTGCATGAATAGGGGCTTAGACATGGCCTGAAGCCCTGCACCTTTTCTCCGCATTGATGGGGAATACATTATTCATCTGCTTTAAGACTCATCAGACGGGTGTAAGCTCTGACCATGCCGTGCTCTCCGGGCCACGAACACAATAGGCCCTCCATCTACCCCGCACTCATTCACTCACTCCCTCACTCATTCATGCACGGCCTTTCTCTGTCCGGCCCATCACCCAGCCGAGATGAAAGTGGACTTTCCCATTATTGATTATGCGACTGAGCTTTCCTGGCATGGAATTATTGGTGGGTGAGCTTGTGGTTAATGAGATTTTAGTGAAGCTTCGGCAAGGCCTAATTGTTTTGAATATGGTAGCACTTTTGAGAGCTGCTCTTCATTTATGATTACATGACAATAATAAGTAATTAATGCTTTTGCTAAATTGAACATGCACAGACGTCATTGCATAAATGCATAAATCCCTAAAAGAAAACATGAAATAAAATTGACCTTTTTTTCTTTCTTAATTTATGTCTCTGGTCTTATTGTAGATGATTCATCAGTCAATTTCAATCAGTAATTTGTTTATTGCATTTAATAGGACCATCAGTTATGTTACATTAACGTATCAACTGTGTGTCAGATATACTGTATGTTAGAACATACCTTGTAACAAATAAGAATAGAAAAGGTAGAATTACAACTGACAGTTGAATTTATATGGATATCATGGTCATATAATTTGGTTTTTGATATCTTGGCAAAGCTGAGCCCAATTTGACATAGTGTTGAAATGTTTTCTAAAGATGCAGAGAAAATGTAACATTATCAGGGTCTTTTAAAAAGTCTCCATTTGCTTCCCACTGAATCTCATCGCTGTCTTGGATAAATATCAGTAGAAGGATAAAAAAGAGATCTCTCAGTATATAGACAGAAATTGGAGTCCCATCTTAAAAAAACATACCTAATGTTGTATATATGTTGTATTTTTCAACAGGGAATGCAGACTTCTTCTTGCATTTCCTGAAGTTTCTTCTGAAGAAATAGTCCCCAACAATCTCACGTCTCTAGAGTTTCAGAAGAGACCTTTATTGTGCCTCATTTAGATATCAAAGTCTGTAATGTATCTATATTTATTTAAGAAACGTCCATCCAAGACAAGTTGAAACTTGAAATGTAACTAAGATCAAGCATCCTTCAAAAAGCCCTTAAGCAATACATTTTTCATAAAGAGATCAGGTCAAAAAAATCCATTGCATTGCATATGTTATGTTTCCCTTTTTTTCTGTACCATTTTTGACTAACAAGCAACGGCATCCGGGGATGGCTGGAAATGAAGTATCTGCTATTCATGGCTGTAAGTGGTTGCAGGCAAAATGAAGAATGAAACGGGTCTCTTTAGCTCAGGTGAGAGCAGTCTCTAGATTACTTAATGGCATCACGATTACTTATTGTGCAGGGCTGTTAGGAAATTGAACCACTACCTTCGTAAAAGCTTTTGAGGTGTCATTATGGGGCTCCAATTGAATACAGAGGATGGATGTTTGGGAGCTTGGAATACTGTATTTCACGCTATACGCTGGAGGTTGTCAACTGCGCCTACCCAAAGAAATTCAAAAAACGTTACCCTGCTGAAAAACGTTCCAGTCTCCGGTCATTTGCTGGTTTAGCTGTCCAAAACCCCCCTAAAACCAGTTTAACCACCAAGTCAATCACTTTGCGCTGGTTTAAAGTTTTTTCAGCAAGGGTTAAATCACACTAAATATGCAAATATGATATTGTGTGCATACATCAGCATCCTGCATCAAAGTAAGCATAAAATTCCCCCTCTATCAAACAAACAAGTAACATCTTTGTACCAAGATGTGATTTGAATTTCGATTGCACAATTGATTCGTGCCCTCATACTATTTTCTCCCTTTATTAGAGCGCAGGATCAAAGGCTCTCATTAGCGTTAGCCCCTCGCAGCATTGTTAGCCTCCCAGGATAGCAACAAAGGTCTTTTTTCAGGCCCAGGTTGTGCAGACGAAAGAGGCAGTTATTCCTGAGCTAAGTTCACATCAAACACTCGAGGGCTCGGGTGGAGAAAGATGAAAGAAATTGGTGCAACCTGGAAGATCAGCACAATGTGCCAAGCTGCCAGTTACTTCACACCTAAGGCAGTTTGAACTATCTCTGCAGAAGAATGAGCAACTCTACAGTACTGGCTGAAGTTAGAGACTCTCATTTATGCATAATAGAAACTTAGTGCTTGGTGGTTTGATCAAAAATCTGTAATATGTTTATTATTATTATTACTACCTATTTTACATTTATTCATGCTTTTTAAATTTTATTTATTTATTTTAAATTATGGCTTCTGGCAGTTTCAAAGTTTATCATGTTTTTCCTCTTACTGACTGACTTGACTTATGGCTTTGCCTTTATATAAATCAGACTGCATGAAAATGTTGCAGAAACACTGCATTTAATTTTTTTTTAATGCAAATTAGATACATTTTAAGATTTAAAGCAAAAGCAGAATGGTCCGACCATATATCTTTGTGAAATTATGCTACATAAAAATATCAGCAAAAAATAAAAGCTAATCTGGTCTCATATAAATAAGTACTTTTTGTGCAACACCTTTTTTACGTACCTTCTGGCACGTTTCGCCAGTGTTTCACAGAACAATGTCCACTGAGTGGCTCTAAAACACAAGTCCAATATGCCAATTCCCTGGCAATACCCTGTTTTTATTATGTTGCTTCAGGTACGTATTGCGATGGTTCAGAATTCAAACATCCACGACTGTCGCTAAAAGCTAATGCTCAATTTTGGAAATATGCTCTACACCAAATCCAACCCTAAACCTACCGATAGTGTTAACAAATGCAATAAGGCGTTTGTTGATGTAACTGCGCCATTTCAACTTCCTTTTACACAGATTCAAACTGTTTTGTTGAACCGAAGTTGTTTTGTTGGAGTTCTACTGCCTATATTGTTCATTTCTTTTTAAAACTGCAGTGATATATATACTTATTGGTACATATTTTGTGTCTCGCTAAAAAGTGCACTTAGGTATGTTTATGCCATAAGACCAGTTACTGCAGACAGGCTAAATGAGAATGCAAATTCAGTCTCAGACAGCAGATGGTGCTTATAGAACAGCAGCGATACCGTTGTGCTTTAAATACTACATTAAAAAGCATTATATTTTGGAAGGTGAGAAGAAAATGCCAACTACTTTTCAAAAGACAGTCAGTTCTGACATATAACCCCAATCCAATTCAGTGTTTAGGAGTGCTGGTTAAGTTAAGAAATGAGCTGTGTGTTATTAATAGTTCTTAATGAGAATTTGGAGCAGTCATGGCCTAATGGATAGGGAGTTGGACTTATAACCCAAAGGTTGTGGGTTCGAGTCCCAGGTCCGGCCGATTGTGGGTGGGGTTAGTGAATAACCAGCGCTCTCTCCACCTTCAATACCACGACTGAGGTGAGACCCTTGAGCGAGGCACCGTTCCCCCAACGGCTACCTGGGTGCCACAGCAATGGCTGCCCACTGCTCCGGGTGTGTGTTCGCGATGTGTGTGTGCATGGTTGTTCACTTCTCACTGCTCTGTGTGTGCACTTAAATGGCTTAAATGCAGAGCACAAATTCCTAGCATGGGAAACCATACCTGGCCACATATCACATCCTTTCCTTTCCTTTTTTAACCTTTAGTTAACAGGAATCTCCTCTCAATTTATAAAACTGTCTACATTGCTTAGCCACTTGTACTAGTATTCTGTTTTTATTTTGCCGTGTATGTAATTTAAATTCAATTTACTGTTTGAACCGATATATTGCCAAGCACTATATAAAGGGTTGGATATATTTGTGATTTACTGCTACAAGCAGATGAAATGTGGTCTCGCCCCGGATTTTGGTACATCTGCAAAAGGAGATATAAATGTGGCAGCAATTAAACACTTACCTCTCGTCTGCAATTCAGCCACTTTGTTCTCCTTATGAATTATTGAGAGACAGGAGCTTTTGATGAGCTCCGATAGATTTTCATACCGCCGACATCGGTGTTAATAACGTTTTTGTCAGTGGTGCCTGCGAGCGTGCTTAGATTAATGCCACCTCAACCTGCTATTGAATCCATTTGGAGGTGGAGCAGCTAATTTGATTTGATATCGTTTTAATAAAGTTTTTCAGTGATTTGAGAGATTGTTTCAGGCTATCTATGTAATTTTACAGTTATTACAGCCACTTATAGGGGAGCTTTGATAGCGGCGGTTGGCCCTGCAGTGTTCTGAATACATTAGCCAACTGAGAGAATGAGAGGCAATCACAGCGAAAGACACTCGGCAGATGCTACATTTTGCAAATTACGCATGCTAATGGAAGGGCTTGTTTTTGTTTAGCTCTTCCGTTATGTGACGTATTTCAGAGAGAATGCTTCAAACTAGGCTCATTAGATTTACATTCCTTTACATATAATTCACTGCGGTTTCCAGCTGGAGTAGGCTTTAATATATGAAAAGTTTCGAAAAGTAAAAACTTTTATGAAAGGCTTTTATTCAACTTTTTATTGAATAGAATGCACTTTTCATACAATTTATGTTTACAGTAGCAGATTATTGATTACTAAATACTTATTTTAATGCAATTTCTTGCACAATATGATGCTATTTAAGGCACAATGTACATCCAGCTTCTTGTTATTGTAGAATAAACCCCAACAGTGTGATCAAGACCTCAGTGTGAAGAGGGGTGCTATTTGATGTTTGCTAATGATGATGATTTTTATCAGGGCATAACACACCTTGGAATGTTGCAACCGATCATTCAGAATCAAGTATTCCATGCAATAACACCTTTATCACTAATATTAATTCGTGAAAAAATTAGCTCTGTAAGTATGGCCTCTCAAGACATTGTAAACTTGCTAAATAGCTCACCTGGTACAGCATTACACTTGTGATACAGAGCACATGGATATGAGTCTCATAAAATAAGAGACATTATAAAAGAGTAATAAAAGTTGTTTTTCTCACACGTTTGTTATCAGTTGGGTATAGTGTATGTGGTAATTTTTTTTAACAATTAATTTTCCAACTGCTACAATATGTTCAGTAACCAATATAAAAATTGTTGTCAGATTGACATTCATTGGTTCATTCAATTTTAAACAGTAGTATCAATTACAGTAAGACTATGAACTTAATAATAAAACATTTCGATAGTGTTAAATTTAATGTGTTTGCCAGCTTTTTATGCAAAATGTGAACCAACATCTCCAGCTTAATTTTTTGATTAAAAATGTGTGGCTGTATTATTTAGCAAGTTGGTAATTAGGCACAGCAGTAATTAGCAAGGCATTAACATTTGTGAACCTGTGAAGTCGAGCTGAGCTCTTGCTGTCAGTCTGTGTTTTTTTGCAGTAGTGTGAGAGTGGACATCACAGGGTCACTGAACTGCATAAACCCCAAATCCCAGCAGGCACATTAATAGTGTTAGCTTCCTCTCAATAATAAAGTCAACACAGTGATTTAACCTTCATCTTTTTTACACTGCTGCATGTTAAAGCAAAGCTGGGTAATGCATGTTTTAAATGCATTATAAAGGAATTCAGAATTAAACAATAAATCAATACATGTATACACAACATAAAAGAAACATTACACATTGCATATATAAGTAAATATTAAACTAAGGTAAAATAAAAGTGCAATAATACAGACAATTTTTATTCGTATACTACAACATAAATGAACATATTACAAGCAGCTTATATTGCATATAAGAAAACGTTTACATAAACCATTTATGTATTCATGTGGTTTATTTGGAATCATACTAGCAACAATTTTATTTATAGGGATTTTTTTGCATTTTTACACAGGATTTCCAAATGCTAAAGCTAAAATAATTATAATAATAATATAAAGTAATAATGTAAAATAATGGGTAATGTAAAATAATCAATAGAAACAGTAAAAGCACCATATTCCAAGTTTTTTTCTGCCATATGAGAACACATCTACAACTGATAATCTTCATCATGCTCTGAAATCTCAATCAAAATCTTATTCAAATTCATAAAAAACATAATGCATCGCTGACTTCATTGGTAAAAAAAAACCCGCCGTTGTGCAGTTCAAATATGCAAGATGGAGAATGAGGTTTGAGAACTACACTGAAAAATTTTCTGTGAATAACATCCTACATTGTATACAAACTGGTGCTACTGTTTTTTCTTAAACTACTGTTTTTGTTGTTGTTGTTTTCAGTGTGAGTAAACAATAACAGAATACCCATCCTTGGTTTAAAAAAAAAAAAAAAAAAGAATCCACCAGCTGTCTAAAAAAACAACCATATGTCTTAAAATCCTATTTAGAATTGAATATAGTTACAGTTTCATCCATATTCAGTATTAGTTCAAAAGATACATTTCCACATATTAGTCTTGTTTACATTTCTGAACCATTGTGTGCATAAAATGAAGCTATTTTATAACCCATGGACACTCTCTTTGTTTTCTTATTGCAAGTTTGAGGTCAAGAGTCACAATGTAGAACAATTATTGAGGTCACAGTTCATCAGTTTTACAAGAGCAGAGTGAAAACAGAGGCCTTTCAACTCATACATCGCAGGGAATAATTATTCAAGCTGCTGTTTTAGTAAAAGCTGATGGTCGACAAATAAAGCACATTTCAATTTAACATTTCGAAGAAGGACTCAAATGAGGGAGCGCATATATTTCAGAGCAGCGCTATCGATTAATTATGGAAATAGGTATGCATCGTTCATTTCTACTTGCTGTTAAGCAGAACCCTGGTGTGTCAAAGAGTCAAAGGTTTGCCAGGAGCATCGCTCGAGTCAAGCAGGTCCACCGAGATGTCCCTCCAAGTTCAGCTGTCCTGAAGGCATGAATCAATGACCAGATGAGCTTTCACTTTGATTATTAGACGTTCCATGGGAGCAGTTAAATATGCTGGAATTATTCAAATCAAGCGATTGTAGAGTTGGAGACATTTTGTATCACGCTTTGCTAGTGGAATGGCCTTGAAGGGCTTTGGGTGGTCTGGAACACAGTTTGCAGCGTATATACAACGATTATGTCACACAGTATCTCCGCCAAACATAAGTAGTTCAGCCCCTTTACATATGTCCCCAGTGTGTAAAATGGTAATTTGTGGCTACATGCTAATGCTACTTAAATTAATTGCAATAGATAAAGCAATTTAGGAAGCCCCAAGGAATGACAAAATGAGCCATATTACTCTGCTTCATTCCGTGTATCTCTGTCCTTAAAGATTTCCTTCATCGTTTTTAAAGTAGTCACAGCAGGGCATTCTGCATGGGGTAAAAGCCTTACAAAAATATATCCAAAGCAGTCTCACGATCAGTTCGTACGTATTTTAAGATGTGGCTAATTTGTACTAATTTGTATGACCTCATTTGTATGATTTAGTACAATTTGTTTAAACCCCAGTGATGGGTAGGTTTAGGGGCGAGGTTAGGCCTTGGTCATTTGTACCAGTTCATACATAAAATACGTACGATTTAGCAAAAAAGAGTGCGGTTGTGCGAATTTGTATGAATTAGCCACCTCAGAAAATATGTACAAATTGCTCTGAGATCAGGATGATATATCTTTGTATTTCTTACATAATAAACTTCAAAAAATATATATTTTTTTGAAGGTAAATAAAGATTATTGTAATATATTCAACACAGTATCATGACCAGTCCGTACGCATTATGTGATAATTCGTACAAATTCATATGACCTCACTTGTCCGATTTTGTATGATCTGTCTAAACCCCAGTGACGGGTAGGTTTAGGGGCGGGTTAGGTGTAAGTCATTCATACAAATTCATTCGAATTGGCAACTTGTAAAATGTGTACGATTTAGCAAAAAACGTATGAATCCATTCAAGTGAGGTCGTATGAAGTTGTACGAATTAGCCACCTCGTAAAATACACTCAACAAAAATATAAACGCAACACCAATTCATTCCAGATACACAATATTACCATTTCTCTCAAACATTGTTCACAAATCAGTCTAAACGTGTGATAGTGAGCACTTCTGCTTTGCTGAGATAATCCATCCCACCTCACAGGTGTGCCACATCAAGATGCTGATCT
>JAUMHP010000048.1:2958851-2993066 GCA_032361065.1 Enteromius trimaculatus | reverse complement strand
ATATATAAAAGCACGGTACCAAATTAATTAAAATTGAAAATAAAATAATAGTATATAAATAATAAATTAACATTAATGAGCAATGACCACTTTTAATAAAAAAAAAACATGGATCAAGAAAATGAATCAAATTAAATCGAATGTAGTGAAACCAATGTATAAAAATGAAAAGAGTAACTGTCATAAAGTAAAAATAATAAAATTACTTTGTGTAATAAGTTCCAAACTGATTTTCTGTTTATTTGGGGGAAAATAGTGAGGAATGTAATTAAATTTGGTCAAAGTGTTGGAGAGTACAGTACTCCCTTATACTGGTAGCTAAAAGCATAATCACATTAGGTGAATTATTTAATAAGGAAACATGCAAAGGGGAGCTCTAGAACATTACGAATGACAGACAATTAAATTCTGTGGAAATCTGCTGGAGTTCTGTAGGCGTAGTTTCCGGGTGAGTCTGGACACTAATAAAACAAACCAAGACAAACAGTGCGGTTGTATTTAAAATGCATTTTAAATGTATTTATTGACTCTTGATTCATTGCATATGACATCCATTCTTTCAAAGATGACTGGAATGTTTCAGGTTGTGGGGGACACAGGGACAGTTCAAAATAAAGAGGGAAACCCACTAACTATGAAACTTTACTGCATATCCAAAGGCCAGAGATCATAAAACCACCTGTTCCTCATCATCGTGTTATTTCAAAGAGGATTGCGTCAACAGACCATTGTATAGCCTTTTATCTGTATAACCCCCGTGTAGCTTTTTCTTAGAAACTCATTTTCAAGATCCATACATTAAAATGATTCTCACTATATTATCCTGCCAAGTTAAGGAGAAACGCAAAATAGTGGCAGCATGCTGAGATCAACTACAGGTATTTTTGTACCTTTAAAGTGGACAAGGAACAGTCTGGAATTCTAGTCTCTATATAAATACTATCTTGACTACCGTTGATGAACAATTAAATCCAGATCTTCTCTACACACTGACATGGCAAACTGAAGTGTGTCACAATAGCTTTTGACAGACCATAAGTCAGCCCTATAAAATGTCAAACGTACTCCTACAATCTCATTATAATGCATCCTGAAGGACTGTGTATGCCAAAGGGGGGGAGGAATCAGAAGAAAAAGAAATTCACAGAACATTTAGTATTTACATAGTACATTGTAACCCACCAAGAAATGAAGATGAGCGGCAAAAAATGGAACACTTTAAATTAATTTCCTGTTAAAAACACCATAGTATTACAAAAAGAAACCCCAAAACATTTAAGTATTAATTCATTTTAAAAAGTACAATAAAAATGGCTGTTTAAGTAGCAGGTTTGGAGTATATTCACTGAGATAAACATACACTGTTCCCATTTAAAGTCTAGCTTCTAAATGAACAGTCTTCTTTATCTTTTTTTTCTTTTTAAGCTTCTTTTAAGTCCTTATTTGCTTGACCACGATTCTAATCTAACTCTATTTCACATTTGTTTACACCTCACCAAGTTGGTCATATGAGAGGAAATATCTCTTAAGTGTCTCTTGTAAACAGGAAAAAAATTAAACAGTGCAGTTTTTTTGTGCCATTGGAGAGCAGTTTCGTTTTATACTCAACCACCTGCCCGTAGATTAGCAGGACAGATACAGAGTTTTAGGCTGAGTGGCAAGTGCTATTCATAAAATTCACTATGGGTTAATGTAGAGAATAAAAAGTCTGAATGTCAACTCGACGGGCACAAAATATGTGAGCTTGGCTAAGTGCTTTACTAATAAACAGGGGTATATACAGTACATAGCTTTAGAAACTGAAGTGTGTAGGATAAAAGTAAACGTTGAGGAAGTATACAACTGTTTGCAAGCAAGTTAACTGTAAATTATTCAGACTTTCATCCAATAATGTGTAAATGACCTGACATACGTTCCTGCATTGCTCCATCAAAACTGGTGTTGCTAAACTACGCTAAACTATTTTTAGCCAATCTGAGTTTATTTTGAAATGTAAAGGATTTTCAATCCAGACAATTCTTTAACAGCTTATTCAGGGACTGTTTGTTAAATTTTTGTGGATGACCCTGTCAAGAAATTAGTTCTATTAAACTGGACATATTTACATGATATGCTTTTTGTTCCATGCACCAAATAGAAATTTATCAGTATAGTCCAATTCATTGGCTATCTACTGAATAAAACACATTTTCAGGGCTACTTTCTAAAATTAAAAAAACTTCATAGAAAACCCAAAGAAAGGCCGAGTCCCTAAGTTAAAAGAAAACTTACTAATGTACCTGTCCGTTTGATACCAAAACACAAGGTAAAATCTCACCAAGGCATGAACATGCCAACAAAAGAGTCATACTTAAAGAAACATAACATGTTATACTAGTAAATCATATACATAAGAACATATGCTGGATTCCTGCATTTAGCGAATTCACAATAGGTACTTGATGCAAGAACCTAATTTTGCATTGAAAAATATCCCCAGGCTTATGGCAAATGGCAGAAACCACAGATGCTTTAAACACCCAAGGCACTCTTTTTCACAAGCAACAATAAAAATCTTAGCATTTTAGTAAAATGTTACCGTTTAAACGTTCGTTGGTAACCCTACAGTTTGTCTATACCCCTAATGAACAGTGTAAACCCCAGTGTGAATGTAGGTAGTCAAAAGATTACGGCTTAAATGACAAAATACATCTAGGTATGATATGTAAAAATTAATTGTTTGCAGCATGAAATGTCCTGTTTGATAAAAGACAGTAACAACAGCAACACAGCTAATCCTTATCAATCAAGCTAACACACGAAAACATGCCAACCAGTAAGAAAAGAAGTACAAAACATTTAGTTATTGCACATTAGAGAGGCTCAGAGTCTTGCGTCATTTTGACAAATAATCGGCCAGCATAATTAACTGACACTGTGCTTTAAATATTTTTTTTTTTCCTAGTACTGCGAAAGACATCATAAAGTTTACTCCGTTTTAATTTCAATGCTTAAGGGACGATCGTTGTGCCATTTTTTCATGTGCTTCTCCAGAGTGCTGTAGACGCTAAAAGGCATGTGGCATATCTCACATTTGTAAACGTCCTTGCCTGTCTGTCCATGCGTCTTCATGTGCCGTGTTAGCTTGCTGCTCTGAGCACAGGCGTAGCTACAAAGCTCACACTTGTATGGCCTCTCGCCAGTGTGGCTGCGCCGATGCACTGTCAAGTTGCTGCAGTTTTTAAAGACTTTGCCACAAAACTCACAAGTGTCACTACGTCGACCATCCTTGGAGCTGGGTCGACCAGTGGGAAGGTGGGGTGTACTGGCCCTACTTCCCGTGCCACTGCGTCCAGACACTGTCCCTCCGTCTAGCTCCCCAGGGGGAGTGGAGAACCTGAGACTTCCATTCTCCGAGGAGTGCTCTGAAGACGTGGCGAAAGGTGATTGTCTTGAGTCCCCAAAGTTGATAATAGGATCCTTGAGCTGGCGCGACGCTGCGTACCCAGCCAGCCACTGTGAGTAGACGTTCTCTGAGTTGGGGATTGTAGGAGTTGGAAGATCAAGGTCGTTTTCCACCTTGATGCGTTTGGAGAGAGGGCTGCCGGATTCTGGACTTCCGGCAAGAATTTTCCTTGAAAGGTCCTCGTTTGAGTAGGAGGCTGTTCCATTTACTATGGGCAGGTATCCCTTGTTGACTTGATCAGACTCTTTTGGGGATTCGTCCCCACCGGTCTCACTAACTGATCTGTGGTCCCCTCGTTTGTAAAGTTTTAGGGCATCACGATAATCCTGAATTCCATCAATGCTTTTGTTGTGCCGCTGTCTATTGTTTTCATGGTGGCGCGCACCTTCTAGGCTCAGGCTAAAGTTTATATCATTCCTCTCACCGGCCTCACTCTCATTCTCTTCCTCCTCCTCCTCCTCTTCTTCTTCTTCTTCTTCCTCCTCCTCTTCTTCCCCTTCCTCCTCTTCATCCTCCTCCTCCTCCTCCTCTTCTTCATCTTCCTCCTGTCCATTTTCCGGGATCACGCCGTTGTTCTCACTTTTAAACTTTGCCACCACAGATTTCAAAGCATTGGTGGCGCTGCTTAGCAAATCACTCGTGCCTGGCTCAGGTGAACTGGCAGTTGAAAGGCCATCATCTGATTTGGAGGTAGTAGAGGAGGATTTGTGCCGATGAGTCTTCATGTGGCGCTTCAACTTGCTGGCCTGAGTGCAGGCGTGGTTGCAGAGGTGGCACTTGTAAGGTTTCTCACCGGTATGACTACGCCTGTGGACAATTAAGTTGCTCTGGAATTTAAAGGACTTTCCACAAAACTCGCAAGACTTTGCCTTCACAGCTGGCACGGTTGGAGTTTGTTGAGTAGGCGTTGAGCGAGATCCAGAAGGAGAATGAGATGCCCCTGGTTGGAATGGCTGCAGTAGCCGTTGCATAGGGCTAGGCCTGTTGGGTGACATGGGTGGAGAGGACCCTGCAGAGTTGCCTGCTAGTTCCCGTAGTCGTCTCGAGAAGTCCATAGATGGGGAGTCCAAGGGTACCGAATTAAGACGCATTACCCTGTCAAAGGCGCTTGGGTGGTGGGGGGCCAAAGCCAGATCGTCTGGGCTCATGTGATGCCGTGGTGGGGGACTAAAGAGCGGAGGTGTCCTGGGATATCGCCCTTCTCTAGGAACCGAGGACCCATCTCTGTTGGCTATCCTCATCAGGCTATAGGGACTACTGTCTGCCAGGTGGGCTGTGTGCAGCGGTGGCTGCGAGGCACAATCGCCACCCATGCCTGGAGCGGAGGCAACCCGAGGAGTTAATGGGCTTCCAGGTTCACTCTCCAGGTATATTCGGAAACCATGGGTATTCTGGGCGTGCTGTAGCAGGAACCAAGCCGTGCTGAAGGGCTGCTTACAAGTTGTGCAAGTGTAGCTGCTGGGCTCATCTTTTTCTGCAAGACAAAATCAGAGGGAGAAGGTTAGTTTCTATTTTACTACAAAGGCTCAGTAATATCTCTCCATAGAAGTTGATCACACACATTTACCAGCACATTTATTACAAGAACAGTCCCCTAGGAATAGCAAGTGTTTAGGTACTGTACCTTGCTTAGCGTCACAATTATGTTCAAGTTCAAACTAGTAACCATTTACTTTCTTACCCAGAGCTTTAGCCACTACCTCTATTATCTAATGTATTAGCTATTATTGCTATTGCTGTTTTTCTACAGTTCTTATCGTAAAATCTTGGCATGATAAATCACAACTGTAAAGGGTAAACTTGACCATTGAAACTCAAGGTATGGTTTTTCAGTTTCTGTATGCACATCACTCAACATGTAAACGGCCGTGCCTGTCTTTGAGATATCTGACACAAAAGCCAGAGTGAACAAAAACCTGGACCCAATCATAACACTTTTTACTGCATAAGCAGCAAGGGGGAGGCTGGTAAATTATGGATCATTACAATCTGCAAAAATTACAGTTAATTGCTGCCACCTGTGTAGGGTTTGACCTCCTCGGGAGATTTTCCGTCATAAAAAGGCCACTCTTTGCCTGTCTATTCTCATGCTTACTTCAATTAAATCATATACCATTATCGCATGAATGATACAAGCAGGCGAATGCTTATGTTTGAAGAATTAAAAATACATGCTTTTCTATTAGACAACAATCATTACAGTGTATAATACAACAATATAGCATAACTGGCAAACTGTATCAAGGATTTCCAATATACATAACACAAAAATAAGGATAAAGGTAACACATTTTTGGTCATCTTGTTAGCTTTCATACTGTATTCAGAAGCAAACACAGAGAGCACACCCCAAGCATTTCCTGTCTTTTAATACCTTGTGTTAAAAGGAGTTTTCTGAACTCCAGTGAACAACAAATCCATTTTCTAAGTGGGTCTAAGTTCATGGTAACCGGTATGAAAGCAATCTGCCCTAACTTGTAGTAGTGGACAACTAATTGCAAATTACATTCAGATAGCAGCTCACATTCTTTGCATGTATTTCAGCGCAGCATTTTGCAGCAGATGAAAACAAAACACACACAAAGCATTCCATTCTCTGTAAATGTATTGCTAAATCTAACAAGACAAATACTGCAGTGCCCCAAAATAATATGTGCAAGAGAAGCGCAGGGCAGGTAAGAAAAAAAATCATACTTAAGTTTGTACCAAGCAATCAAACAAAGTGTGAAAACAGCCTAAAATAAGGGAAGTGTTCTCCCTAGACATATAATCATCCTGCGTCGCTGACATTTAAAACACCCACCTCGCCAACAGCAGCTATTACTTGGTGGCCTTGTCTGAGAGGCTGACTTATTGATTACTTTCAACCTTGTTCCTTTCAGCACATGGCCGACAATCACATTTTCTTTAGTGATATGCTAAAAGGTCTGGAAGAACAATTTGTGGGCATTTGTCCATCCAGATTTTGAGAACAGGAAAGAAAAGAACCCGTTTTGTGTCTTCTTGAAGCATCAGCAAAATAGCCTTTTCTAGGATAAATTGAAGACTTGTATGCATTTTCTATGTATTCATACCACACTGCAAGCCTAGAGGAAATCTTTTTTCTTTCTTTCACTCTTTCTCTGATATTCCTTCTTTGTGTTGCATTGAGCGCATGACCACAGACAAAAACCTATTTGACCAATACAAACACTTCAAGGACAAGGTGTGATATGACATTTTTATTGCTCTACAAAACGTTTGTGGAGAGCAGTCACACTTGTATCAACTTATTCCATTTGAGGTACCATATGTAAGACATTTACTCTGACAAACAAAAGGTGTCTTTTTCACCTTTTTTGCACAAGGTTTATCTCCTATTGAAACTAATTAGAGCAACTGATTTGTATTCAGTGTATTATCCAATATATATGTGTTAGCAAATCTACCATGTGTAAAGATTTCTTTCCGGCTACAGATAAAAAATACACAGAAATGGTGTAATTGCAGCCTCTGCACTTCAGGTTATATCAGGTTATGCCTGAATCGCAAAGCACCACATGCAAGTCACTGCACAAGCACTCAGACCCTTTATTATACAGTCCTTTTCTTAAATACACAAAGATAAGCATGAATGTGAAACTGAAGACTTGAACTTTGTGCTTAAAAGGCCCAGATCAGAGCTTTTGACACAAGGGAAACACGTTCAAGATTTACTATTTGAGGACCACGATGAGGCTACAATTATGCATATTTTACTAGAAAATAATTACACTTAATCTCACTCAAGCATCTGTGCCCTCACACCTGACCCTAGTTTAATCTAGACATGATTATTCTCACATTCAAATCAATGTAATCAAATGATCCAAGTGCCATATGGATACTCTGGGGACAAGGTGAGAAAAGCGTATTTGGCCACAAGAAAGAATGCGTTCATCTGGCAGCTGGTATATTCTTGTCAGTGCCCATAAACATGTGCTGGTCCAAGGGTTTAATTTCCAGTGATCCCAATACCAGCGCTGGACAAACACCCTACCCCCCACCGCAAACTGAAAGTGTCTAAGAGGGTAGCCATCTTGGAATGGGGCCTCTCATAGAGCGCCAAGCAATGGGTCAGCGGTCACCTTAGCAACGCACATTATAGAGGTGAACAGACAAAAAAGGAGTGGACCAGACGGAGAGGTGAAGGAGATGGCGTTTAAAGCCCACAGACGGGTGGAGGAATCGGCGGGGGGAGGTGGGAGTCTGAGAAAAAGAAAGAGATGGCTACTGGGAAAGATGAAGTAGACTAGTCTGCACAGGGCAGAGGTGGAAGTTTTGTTAGCATACAGGACTGTCCCACAGACAGAGCAAACACAGATGCCCGAAAACCAGTGAAAATGAGACAGAGACTCCAGCAAATATCTACAAGCAATAATATGCTACTTATGAAATACTCATTAGAAAATGGTTCATTCTGAGTCTACAATCTGATTGGATGTTGTAAATCAGTTAAAGCAAACTCAAAATGAATTTTAACATTTGTGCTTTGTTAAAGAGTCAATATCACAGAAACCTATAAAGACATCTCTAAAATAATTTCAAAATAAAAGACTCCAAAAAAGTAAAAAATAACACGTTATTTTGCTTTTAGAAATTGAAGCCTATTTTAAAGATTCATGACCATTAAGCAGATGTGAAATGCACTATCATCATGGCAATATTTGTTAAACTGCCAAAAAAAAGTGTGTTTCAGATTATTAAAATCACCACTGAGAATCATAAATGTTACGATTTTGATATTTGATACACTTTGATATTAAAAACAACCAAGTGAAATTGCTAATGGTGTGTGGGATTTGCATTTTTATGAAAATGAGCCAAAAAATCATAAAGGTCCTGAAACAAGCTTCAATTTATTTTTGCAAAATGATTTTATCATAAAAGGACCAATCATTTTTGTGAAATTCATTCTAAAACAGCCAGTGCATCCTAACAAGACTTGGAATGATAAAACAGAGAAGAAGAGATCTAATATTTTTTTACAACCAGGACAACTAAAGGACCTTTTATGTCGATCGCATTGCGCTGAGTAGCACCGTCTATTATAACATGCCATTGATCCAAAATTCTGCTTCACATAACTGCGCATTGAACATTAAATTATCTGTTGTGGTCGTTGACAATAACTCACTTTGTGCCAAGGCTAACAACACCCTTAACCATGTAATGCTTGGCCCTGAGTGGCTTACTGCTTTATTTAGAACTGTTAGTCTAAAGAGTTCCTGAAAGTCCATTAACATAGCTGGCCTTCTGCACTGATGTATAGTGTACAATGAGAGGTCCAGTATAGCTCTAAACATTACCACCATTTCCACACTGCTCAACAAAGATTATTTCAAGTCATCCTGTCCCTTTCTTTGCATTCTCCTGATCCATGAGAGGACTACAGGCTTAAACGGGCATGTGATAGTCAGGCCTAGTGAGAGGATTCATTCAGGAAGCCCCCCTCAGGCAGAGCTCTGGTACTGGGACCAGTACAAAAAGACCAGTGTTCCCCATTCACATTACAGCCACAGGGTCAATATTTAAGGCTTCCCATCTGGCGCATCCTGGGCGCAAGTGATGTAGTAAATCAAGCTAGAATTAAATGAAATAATTTCTCCTGTCCTGGATAAATATATCAAGACAGCTATACTGAAGTCATTCATACATGGTAAAAAAAAAAAAATCTGCTTTAGAATTTCATGTTTATTTTGAATTAAATATTCCATTTTGTTGAAATTACTTTATTTGCAATTTCTGAGTGAAAATTGTTTCACCAACACATTTTCCTTAGTGTAGTTTGATATATAAAGGCAATCATATTCGCATAATTTGTGGTTTGAGTTGTCAGATTGCTATTGCATTGCTATTTCAACCACTAATTGTTGAACCAGTGAATGATGGATGAATTTTCATTCTTGCAGTTCCGTTTGGTGATACCAGTCGCACACCTCATTTATAAGATAAAGGTTAAGTTGAAACTGAAAAGGTTAAGCGAAAAGCTTCATCATGCTAGTATAACTGAATTTGACATTAGCTACAGGAGATGGTCTTTAAAAAAATGAAAGCCAAAAGCAGCTGTTGCATACAATCAGACATAGTATTACTACCAGTCCCCCTTTAACTCAAATATAACAGCTCTAGCACACGCCGAATCATAACATCCAACCATCACTTGGCTAAGACAGGCCACACTCACCCCAATTCTTCATTTGTCTAACATCAAGCTGGATTCCAGCTCTCTGCTTTGCTACTTAATTGGATACATATGTTGTGATCTGCATCGCGGTACGGTAGCAGATGGGAGAGCTCTGCAAACTGCCACTGCTTTAGCTTCAATGAGGAAACTGTTAAAAATAGCCGGTGAATTCTGAAATGAATACCTTGCCCTGGCCAGTGTTGGGGAAAGCTACTTTTAAAGTAATGCATTATAATATTGCGTAATTCTTGTTATTTTTATAGAAAGTAATGCATTGTTATTTTTGCATTACTTCTTGTCACCTGGGCTGGGCTGGGCTTGCTTGTTTTTAAATAAATACATTTTTTGGCAACTGTAAAGGTCCTTTTTATATGTAAAATTAATAAACCCTTAGGCTGAAGGAAGTACTTCTGCTTCTGCACCTCACTCCCAGTTTCTCTGAGTGTGGGAAAGGAGAGAAAATGTTGTTGTAAATGTAAAAGTAATGCATCCGGTTACGTGACTTGCTATACTCCAACACTGTTCCCAATCAGGTGCAACGCAAATTCCTGACTCACTCAAAAGAAGAACAACAGAGCAATATGAATCAATCACAGGTTGATGTGGTCATGGCTGGCTACGGCCATCTTGAATTATTTTACAAAATGTCAATTTCGTATAAATTCATACAGTAAGATTTGTGTGTAAACTTGTGTTTTTAGAGAAAAAAATAGTCATGAATTGCCATGAGAGTTTGTTATGATACACTCACATGAAAGAGACCATATAACAATATATAACATATACCGTATTCAATATCCAAATAACAACTGAATATAGGCCTACATACCCTTTTGTAATTCAAAGTCTAAAAATGAATTAAAATGCCATGTGGATGGATGTTCAACGTGAAAAACTGCTTATACGAAATATTTTTCATACGTAAATCAATCAGCTACAAAAAAATTTAATACACATAGTCATTAAAAATTGAGGCAGATGAGAATGCTATCTGTCCCTGCTATCACATTTCAATCACAACGACTGAATATAGATTAACCTTTAGCAACAGATGAATTATCCTTTTAACAACACGCATCTCAGGAATTTCACCTAGAGTTGGAATGTTACCTGTGCGCTCTTGCCAGAAATCGGTCTGGAGCCTTGTAGCTCAGCTCTTATACAGTACATACTTTTGAAAGACTATAGGAGGTCAGGGGTCACAGAGAGAGGGGCTGTTTTCATCAGGTTTTCCAGCTCATGTAAACGGATGTCAACAACATTTTTTTAACCTCACAAAGTACAGGATGAACCAGTTGTCTACTTTTGCCTGTTTACAAGTGTGAGTATTTTATCTGTGTGTGTGTGTGGTCATGCAGAACTTCTTTTGACAGCCGTGAATGAGCTCTGCAGACGTTACAAAAGGCAAAAAAGCTTCCTTATTTGCCACAGAGCAGGAGGCATAAACTTCTGGTTTAAAACACGGTCAAGTAAAGTGAAGTAGTGTAAAAGTGGAGGAGAGTGATAGAAACAACAAGCAAAAGAACTTTGCTTTGGCCTTCTGGTGACAGCAGGATTTATACTCAGGCAGCTGTAGGATAGCGCACCATCTCTAGCTATGCACTTAAATTCAGACATTCCAGGGAGGCACTGGCAAGACCGTACATATACACGGCCCCGCTGAGGTCAAGGGTCACAACTCAGTGAGTGGTGGAGCCAAGCGGAAGGGTATTTGATAGAGCGGCACAACAGCTTTCTGGCTTCTCCTCATGGTCAGAGGGACTTCTAATTATTTTAAGAGAACATTACATACATTCAAAGATGAGATTTTGTTGCTTTTAGTTCATTTGTGTTGACTTTGAGGTCATTTTTATGCTAATGTGTTCCTAAAAGCTGACAATCTGAACAGACACAGTATATGCATTTAAAATCTCTCTGGTCTTGAAAAACAATCAAACGTCTCTCCCACTAACATGAATACATGACTTGCAACAGAAAAGAACAAATAATGATTTACAATTGTAATGTAAATAAAAGGTTTTAAAAGTAGGATTTTGAAGACATGTCCTATCTTTAAAAAGGAAATATGTCAACACATGCACTTTTCATGGGGACATGGGGTCTTTAAAGTGGTGTACTTGCACTTAGATGTATATAGTTCTGTTGTTTTGTTATGTTGACTTCCAATATGGTGATTCTAGTATCAAATGCATTGTATAGATGTATGATTATCAAACCTTTAGGCTCCACAAAGTCAAAAAATATATATTTAATATACTGTAAGTTACAATAATTCCAGCACCTCTGCAATAATTATGACAGAGCTGTTTGTTTTCAAATGCTTTTAATGAACTGAAATGAGTATTTACATTATATTTATATTGCAGTACATGAGTTATGAGTGGATATTGTTATTGTTTATTTTCTATTTTTAATTAATTTAGTTTACATCTTCATTTTATTTTTATGTATTTATTTATTTTACTTTGTATTTTCAGTTTAGTGTTTTATCATTTTAATATATTATCTTTAACTAGATAATCCTTAACGTCAACAAAAGTCCTCAGGAAGTCGCAAACTCGATTTCCCACAAACTGATTTTCTTTGCCAACCACTTTTTCTATATGTGTACTCTGCTTCTTAATACATGACAGAAAAATCCTAAGGAGGCTCTGCACCACAACGAGGGCATCTGTCCTCTCAGTGTGATGGGCCTCTGGGTTTATATGTGTCTTTGTGTATGTGACAGTGTCTCTGTGTGCGTCTGTCTGCGATAGTTCACTCTGACAGGCTTGGAGGGCAGGGGTTCACGGAGCAGGGCAGGGGACAGAGGAGATGATCCATTTTCATCCAGACGATCATGACATGACAAGAGCAATGGGAGACGGGGATCAGAGTTTAGATTTGGATGGATTTTGGTTTCTAAAGCAGCGCTTTCAAGAGACACCATTGCATTCAGTTCCCTAGACAACTCTTGGCCAGAAAAGTTTGGCTAAGAGTTTCCATGTAGGCACACAAACATCACATGCCAAATAAAGTGCACCGTTCTAGGCATGTCAACACATTTATACCATACCGGTCAAAGGTTTGACCGATTTTCTCCACGATGAAAGCATGTAACACTGTCTGTCTGGATTTCACACACATGCATTGTTTCAACCTTCAAATCAAACCCTCTTTCTTGCTGTAAACATCAGTAGACACGCTTTCACATGCAAACTCAACACGCCACTTAAACTGTCATGGGCCTTTATGTTCAGTCAATACGACGCTGAATGGAAGCTTTGTGACGGTTTCATGCCTGCATTCTACAAGTGCTCAATTTGTTACAGCCGTAATGTCACCACGGTGTGTTGCTCAAATGCAAGAGAGGCAAACAAGCTACATAAAGAGGGATGAGAAGACAGTGGAAAGAAAGAGACTGTGAGACAAGGGGTCTAAGACGGGACTGTATGACAGCAATAATGAAAGAAAAAGAGAAGAGCAAACAGACAAAAGAATGAGAGACTGGTCTGAGAAGAGCAGGAGAGGCTGATGCGGAAAGCAATACATCGATGGAGAAGATAAGTGCTATAGCAAATTAACCTCTTTAATTGGCCCAGCGCTCTCTCTGAGCTCAAAGATTGTTTCAGGCCGCTGACAGCTGACGGGGTGAGATGCTACAGGCTCATGATGGGACATCTGCTTCCTGGCTAGACACATAGCACTTCTGGACACTGTATGTTATATTGGTCGGAGCTGACGAATTAAAGTAAGGGCTGTCAAAGACAAATAAGCAACAAAGGCCTTACATCATAACCAAACGTAATTAAAGACTTTGTAAAACATGAAAGGAGTTGTTTTAATTATGTAATTTTCTATACAGTTGTTTTATCTATATATAGATTTTTTTTATGATTATGCCGAAATCTTATATATATATATATATATATATATATATATATAATATTTAATGTAAGATAACAATAATTGCAATTAAATTTGGATTTGGGAA
Source organism: Enteromius trimaculatus (assembly GCA_032361065.1). Classification (NCBI taxonomy): domain Eukaryota; kingdom Metazoa; phylum Chordata; class Actinopteri; order Cypriniformes; family Cyprinidae; genus Enteromius; species Enteromius trimaculatus. The sequence continues at coordinate 2,979,443 of JAUMHP010000048.1, read as the reverse complement.
AAAATTAGATATAAACAACTTGAAAATTTTAAAATAATTTGTATAAATACCTTAGATAGCAACTTATTGATTCAGTAATTCTATTATGGATTTTTTTCAAACTAATTGTAGGCACCTGATTTTCAGTGCTGTCAAAATAAAAGTCCCACTTTTAACACCAAATAGAATTCTGATGACAAATACTGCCTTATATATATATTGGTCCACCACTAGTTATAGCCTGTATAACTGATGTGCAAGAACTTTCTGACTGACCAAATACTGAGTCTTTGTTTACTGAAAATCTTATTTGACCTACACATATTCCAATCTGCCATGTGACAAGCAAAAATAAATGACTTTTGCCCTCTGTGACACCAAACTTGCCAATGAATCTAAAGGTAAAATGTTTTAATTGAACACAGTCATTCTTCTGTTTTTACAGTGCTTTCTTTTTGGATTTAGTCACCTTTTGTGTGAACTTTGAATGTGCTCATTCTTCCTAATATCTCCTTTAGTGTCTAATGAAGAATGAAACTCATTCGTTGTTCAGTGTCTAAATGAGGACATTTTTTATTTTTATAGGACAACTGTTCAGAGGTCATGTTATCTAGATTTCAAAGCTGATCGCCACGACTTCTATGTATAAGTTTTCCAAAAGCAAAACTCAAAAACTCAAGGACGCGGTTAGATTTTTGATTCATTGATTTCAGAAAAGTAATTCCACAGTTGCATTTCTGTCAGGGAGCAGCAGTAACAGTGAAAGGTCAAACAATTTCCCCACCATAGTGGTTGTTTTCTGAACTCTTCAGAATGGAGGAAGAAGTCAATGGACAAAGAGAGCATATCTGAGCGACCTCCATCTCGATGTGGATGGCCTTGGCTAGTTTAACCCACTCTTTCGCAAAATAAATCACGTCTGACATAAACAGATATGTGAACGAAATAAAACTATTGGCTGCAAAAAGAGAAGATGGTAAATGTATAGCCAATGTCTCTCCACATTCAGAGTGCATATTAATAGGCCGTCTACAGCTCAAGTATTCACTTACCAAACAAAGCTACGGAGCACCATCTGGAACTTGTGGCCCACTTTGTGGAGTCGGCCACGCGGCATGGCAGACATATATACACAGACACACTGAAAGCGAGAATGCGAATGTGAAAAAGAGACATCAACTGAAATATCGAGAAAACAGATAGATTGAGAAAACAGAGCAATGTACCCTATAGTATTTACACACACACACACACACACAGACATACCCAACAGAATTGAACACAAAGCACAAATTCACTCTGAGAAACCGTGACACTCAGAGACCCCTGCTGTGTGTGAGAGCCCCCTCAGAAATCTGCATAAATACATATGCAAATGTGCGGGTCAACTGATAGACAAGTGAAGAGCTTGCAAAGGAACATATTTATCCATCTCTATGCGAAACAGATATTCTCACCAATGTGTGATTTTCTCACTTCACATTTCTCTTGTTTCGCACAAGCAGCTCCGAACGGTTTCATGACACCCATCTTATTCAGTTTACAATGTATATATCTCAAGTATCCTGCTTTCCATTGTCCTACGCTCTCAAAAGAGCCATTCAGGTATTCCGTCTTGTGTGTACGTATGTGTTTTGTGAATTGTCTTCGACACAGGCATGCAAGTGAAGACAAGGCAAGCCAACCGGTTCTAACCAGTCCAAAAGTCATCGTCTCTTTTTGCCTTTGGCCCAAAAAAAAAAAAAACACACCAAACCTAGTGGAATTTGATATACAGGCGGCAGGTATGAGGGCTGAGTGTGTGTGTGTGTGTGTGCGCGCATGACGTCTAGTCAGATTCAAAAGACCTGGAGCTCAGCCAAGTTGATCTAGAAATGGACAGCCACCATCAGGGTGAGAGGACGGCCCTTCCCCCTCCAGCAGTTCTCAACTTGACCCTCCGTTAACCTAAAGAACACATGCTCAGCTAGCACCGCTCTCCCTCAGCCACTTTCTCTTCCCTTACCTCATTCCTTCTTAATAACTGCTACTCTTTTAAAGGAACGTTTTACCTGTAAATACAAACAAAACCTGTAAAACTTCTTTTATTTCTTTCACAGAACACAAAAAGAGATATTTGCTGCAGATCATTCAATCTGAATATTTAAATGAATTTGAATAATGAATATTTAATAAAACAGTGAGCGAGCGTGGTCGTATCGACATTTTTGGTCACCATTCACATTCAATGCATGGAAAAGAGTGGTGTGATCATAAATCATAGTCTTGTTTGACAGAATTCAGATGCGTTTGGAAGGACGTGTATGACTAACATGCACAACATGATCGTACTGATAATTCATATAGATTATTTTTATGCTACATTTATCATACTTTTTATGGTTTTGGTGACAATTTATATTGCATGTATGAAACAGTGCAGCATGAACATTGATCTAAACTTCTATATTTGTGTTTTACAAGACAAGTGTAAGTCAGGCAACTATCAAGTTACAGTATGTGTATGTTAAAACTACTTTTATGGTACTTTTATAATGTTTGGTCAGCATCCATGTCCAATGCACGGAAGAGAGCTGTGTGCATGTGGTTGAGTAAGTGAAGATTTTTTTTTTTCAACTATTTTTCAGCTGAATTTCTCGTTCCATTTGTGTGATTTCCTGACTTGTTTTGGCCACTTTTTTTCCTGGATGTTTCTCTCCGTTCCTGTCTCCTTCCCTCTAAAGCTCTTCAGCGAGCGAGACATAGATCATTCCAGCGTCTTCCCCCCTGCTCTATTCAGGATAAACAAAGTGCCTCAAGTTCAGGCCCCACCCCGGGACCCTTAAACAAAGCCATCTATCATGCTGTCTGGCCCGACCTGTTTGGCCACAGCCAGGGCTGCCTCAGCCTCCGAGCCCCCGCCCTGAGCACAATCCCCCCATTGTGTCCCCACCGGCCTCCCTGCCGGCCTCTTCTCACACCCCATGACACAGACACAGGGTTAAGTCAGGCTCCGGAGGAGAGCCAGCACCTGTGATGGGGCAGATAAAGGTACCGCCAGCTGCAGTGCATCTCACTCGAAAATGAAACACAGGTGCTGATTTCTTAAATGTACTGTGAGTCTGTCTCACAGTAACAGTGAAGGAATGAACTTCAAGTAAGCTGATGTTTTGTCTACAAAACTCTTGAAATGCTTCGCGCAAGTACGCAAATGCAAATGCTCTGACAAGAAAACTTAAAGCGTCTTTGCATTAGTGCAAGCTCCAGTACTCAAGGGGGCGATAGAGTTAACAATAAATTTGACATTGAACCAAATAAGTGCTATGATTCAGAAAGCTAGCTACAAACATGTGAACTTTAACTAATTGTTTTTCAGCAGTGTACAAAAACAAGTGGAAAGTGATATTTCGCAAATTACGGCAGGGAATTAAACTAGGATGACTAACAGCGTTTACGTACTTGCATAGAGTTTGTACGAGGTCTTACATTTCAATTCAAATAATATAGTTGTGCAATTCAACCCAAACAAATTTATCCTGGTTGACCAAATGTCCACATGAAAGATTCATCATGGCACACATTGAATTACACGTCAACAAGCTACCGCAATCTCCTTTCGGTTGCTAATGTTTTAGAAACACTAAATAATCCATTATGTGGCATCATGTAGCACTAATCCAACTACATTCTGTTTGGAGCGATCAATCATTCACGACCTTGGCTCATGACTGCTACATGGGAATCCAGTAGATGTTTGTTTACACTTCATGCAATGTTCATTGTTCTATAAAGTTCCTATTTTAAACACTGAGACTTGGAATAGAAGACTCTTCAAATCTTTTAATGGTGCACAGCTCTGTTCTGCTCTGTTTATTTCTCTAGCGACTCAGTCCTTCTTCGCCTGACGCATATCAACTGAATGAACTCATAATGGGCTAATCAAATATGCAAAAAAATTGGCAATTACCTAGAGGGACTAATGGTCATTAGAATTTACAACAAGGTAATGAACTAAAGTCTGCATGTACCATGCATATTCATAAAGCAATCAAGGCTTTGAAGATTAAAGAAGTGCTTCAAATTCAAATGAGCCACAGAATATTATCAGCGAGATTCAGAGAGAGAGAGCGAGAGAGAGAATGTTTCCCAAGATAAAAGACTAAACATTTTGTTACATTCCACTTCAGTGCTTCTTTTGCAGTAAAAGAGCAAAATTAAATACTCAAGTTCAAAGAATTGAACGAATTAATCAGGCTCTTTACGGAACTACTTGAATTGTGCTTTACACAGTTGATGTCTTCACATATCATTGAATGATTATTTGCCCTCCTATTCATTGTCTATAGTCATTTTCAAGTCCAAAGCTCAGAGTCAAACCTGATTTAAGAGTCTTAAGTATCTTTACAGATGTGCATTGATGTTGACTTTCCTCCCCGCGTCAAAAATGTGTTCTATTTCGCAGAGTAGCAAAACTACAGATGTCGTTCATCTCAACTGCAACCAACTGACCCAAAAGAAATATGAATGAATAAAGAGGTAAAAAAATAAAATCTAGATGGCGACAGACAACAAGAGAGAGAGAGAGAGAGAGAGAGAGAGACTTTCAGGGAACCATGACCCTAGACTCAGACAGTGAGGGGCCTCTTGGGTCTTTATCTCATTCTATAGAACACAGATAAGACACACCAGCTGCAGACCACACACACACATATATATCAGGTCCACCATATTATAACAATACCTTGTTTTGGAACTACCCAGATTCACAACAACAAAACATTTTTCTCTAAATTATCTTTACGTCATCAAAATACACAGACATTTTCTTTTAGAGGAAACAAATAGATTATTTGAAGAGCATTCCTCATAACTAATTTACTTTACACTGCACATTTTTCATGGCTTTATACCCATGTTTGATGCTTTTTTACAAACAATAAAGCCAAATAAAAGCTAGTACAGTATAAAACAAGTACTGTATATTTTATATTACCTACAATATATCAACACAGTGCTGCAGGCAGTTTTGTATTCCCACGGCAAACACTAAATAGAAGTGTCTACAGTTCAGCTGGCTGGCCACACTCACACATACAAACACATCTGCACACAATCGCACACACAGGTCAGAATATCAGACACTCCTGACAGATCTGATGATTGCATACCTTAATGCTGAAAGAGTTGTGTGCCAAAACACAGTCAGTAATACTGTATGTGAACGTGTGTGTCTGAAAGAAATTAGTTTTCAGGCAAGCTCTGTCATTATCTGTATATGCATATGCATAAGGCAAACTGTATATTTAACATGCTTTTTATTTTAATGTTATTTTAAGCTTTTATTAGCTTGTGTTGTGGCAAATAAACATTTTAATAGTAGCCTTTTAATATATTAATAGTCTACGTAGCCCCTCATGAGGTCACAAACCTGCATGTTTAATACACAAGAATGTAAAAACTCAAAATAGAATGCATGTCACACTGCAGGACACTGCTGTTAGTTCTTGAAATGCCATGTCAGCTACAAAAACATAAACTGCTCTGTGCCAATGTCCTGCCATATGCCCACTGAAAGGGAACCCCCTGGCAGTCTCTGCCAAGTCAAACGCGCTGTCATGTTGCGTCGAGACAGGCTCAGCAAACCACACACAAACACAGACACATGCACTCTTGCTCAGAAATGAACCAATCAGAAATCACTATTTTCGGGCTTTTTTTGACATATTAAAGAAACATAGTAAAGAAACTATCAGCAACTATTTAGGAAAACATACACAAGGCTAAAGTTTGGTGAGTTTAGTTGTCAATGAAATTTACTTTTTAAAACACTTTTAAAAATCCTTTAAAGAAACAAAATTTGAGATCAATTAATCCATTTTAGACTAACAATACAGCGCTAAGAAATTGATGTGGATAGCAGCTCGTATAATTTGATCTCGAAAAACTCAATGAGAACTTTTTTTTAAAGTACAATTTAAGACATTGTTGAGAACGCTTCTGAAACTCCACCAGAGCCAAACAGGGGTCTTTTACTCAGGAGAAAAGGATAAAAGACTTCAGTGCTCCATTTATTTTCTTTGCTGTGTACGACAAAAATTGAGATATTAAAAAGATTTGTCATTTCTGATTTTTTCCTTTTTGAGCTGAGTCTGTAAAGCTCCTCAGTAATGGTGCACTATTGGGGATCCCCAAACTTCCTGTCTCCCGTTCCACTTGCTCTCCTCCAGCTAATGATCCATAACTCTCTCCGGTAAGAGAATAGTGGATCGGTGCCAAAGACATCAAGACACCAAGGCCAAGAACACCAGAAGACACCGGATAACAAAACAGAAAGAGTCCATTTCATCGCAATTTAGTAGGTACATGGAGTTAACGTGCAATGTAAATATGATCTGCGCAATAAAATATAACAGTTGACAAAATAAAACATCAAAGCTCTTCTATTTGGGTTTGCATGATGAAGAGCCGCCTCTAAAGTCTGTAGGGACCAGACAACGGTACAACGTTAATTAAACAACAATGCGAGACGGGATCACCTATATCAGCCTCAGAGAAAATGGCTTCACATGGATGTACTTAAGAAAATAACCCCAGAGAGATAGCAGATAAGGGGGCATGGGAGGGAGGTCTGCAGAAGGGGGTTATTGCCTGAGCTCATCGTCTGGCCGCTCGGGGGCATTCAGACTTGAATAAAATGGGGGTGTGATGGGGTGTTGTTAAGGGGGGCTATTAAAAGCTGCTGTGTCCACATGCATATCTTAAATTGTTTATCATGCAAATTTCTCCAAGCGTGAACCTTTAACGGATTCACCATTTACAGCCGATACAGAATTCCATCTGTTGTGATGGACATCTGCTTGCATGACGCGACCGCAGACTGAAGATCACGCATGTGCTTTACATGTTTACGGTAAAAGCGTGTGACCTGTCTGGACTGGGACGGGCAAACACTGAATGTCCTGAGAGGAACTACGAGGCATGCATACAAAATACTTTCGGAAGCACTTTATTTTACGTCGTCCTTGATACAGTGTAATTAATTATACAATTAGTACTATTAATCACCAACATATTTTTACTATAAGGTTAGATTAAGGTTTGTTTTACGGTTAGTTGCACGCAATTACGTATTATTTTATGCTATAGGACATGTAACAAGGACACATGCACCCTAATAATACATTTATAATCTGATTGCTTGCTCAAAGCCTTCGTGTATGAACCTCAGTTGACTGACTGAGCTCGACCTGAAACTGAAAAATTCCTTGTGCCATATGTTTACATATGTTTGAGGTCATACAAATGTGAGAATTAGCAATTACACCTTGGTAGTAAATGTTCATGCTAGATCTGGTGATATTATCACAATTGCTTTCTCCGTTGGCATGTGCTAAAATTTTGCACAGAATGCATGTAAACGAATATGTGAACGTTTAGGCTTCATAAAAACATTGGAAATTGGACTGGATTTATGCTGATAGATGAAGATTTGTGCCAAATATTGTATCAAATAAAGGGGCTCCATACTTCTTAATCCATCAGTGTAAAAAAAAAGTGGACATTTTAATAAACCTCATCCCTTATATGACCTCAAGACAAACTGCAACATGCAAAAATGATAATGAAATTTCTCTGCCACAATCTCAGCAGATAGCAGCTTCCCAGTTCAACCCTAAAATTTGCATGCTAGCAGAGTTAGTGTAAATGCATAACTGCTACATAATCCCACAATATGTGCTGCATGGTTTTCTTCTTTCAGGATACGTTGCGGTCAGCCCGAAGGAAAACGCTCTCTCATAATTACAAAAATGACTGTGGCAGGCCTTGTCTTGGACAGCTGAAAATGATTTTCTTTTCTTTTTTATCAGCATGAATGTACCACTCTGCAGCTATGCATTTACTGGAGTGAGATATGACCTTGTGAAAAGCACGCTAAACGCACCAACATCTGCTAAAGCCACATGAGAGAACCGAGAGAATGTCCATTCATACCGAACACTGTTTTCATCTACTATATCGTCAAGTACTTTCTTGAAATGGACCAAACTCGGAAAGTGGAAAGCTGTAAAACTATGAGCTATCAGTAGAAACGTGTTATCCGCCAAGGCCTTCCAATCAGAAGTTTCCACTCTCCCATAGATACTCTCCACCCCAAACATCTGGTACTCTACCTGTTAAATTCTCTTGCTTGGGCCGTAATCCATGCGGCGTGGAGGCTAAATGCTCCTCTCCATGGGGCGAAACTTGAACTGCCACCTCCACGGGGACGCAGGCTCGCCTCAGGCCTGCGGGTGGAGGCGACGGTGGTAGGTCTGAACCTTTGTCCATGCATAGGCGGCCTTGACACTGCCTGCGTTTGTGCTCGATGAACACCAGGATATCAGCCAAAGGAAACCTGGAGCGGCACTGACCACAGGTGAGGAGGTCCTGATCCCCTTTAGGGGTGGATGGTTCCGATCCGGGATGGCTTTCCCCGTCCTCTGGGATATCTGCCGTCACAGGCTCGGCTACGGTAAGAGAAATGCAGAAAGGGAGGTGTGAGAGATAGAAGAACAGCTTCCTGTAATTTCCATACTGAAACCTGTTAATGACTTCATAAGCGCTAATTATACATGCAATGTAAGTGATAATTATATTAATTTCCATATAAATGGAAGAGGTGTTGAAATCTGTAGTAGTGTTGGAGGTGTTATACGTCATATGGATATACAGTGACTGAATTTACGCAGCTCACATGCTTTGCTAATGTTCCCTTTTAGTGATAAAAACGTTTTATTTGACAAATGCTAATTTTTATTTTTGCAAACATAACATAACATTGCATAACACTGAATATTCTCTAAAAGGAGAAGTGAAGGTAATTTATAAAAACATTAGATAAGCGTCCAACTAAAAGATTTCAGAAAAAAACATGTTTTTGTACTAACATTATTAAAGACCAGATAATAAAGGTCCTATTAACATTACTGCAAGAATGTTTGTTCGTAACTTTTAAAGAACATTACCTAAAGTTCTGAGAACAATCTCTGTTATTTGGGATGCTGATTTAGACATTCATATACATTCACATTCATAACATTGTCCAGCGCTACAATGCATTTGTGCCAGGAGACATCCATATCTATCATTGAAATGCTGACACTTCTATCAGAGGAATACTGACAGTCAGTGTAAGGCAGATGCAGAGAAGATGAGAAACCAAAGACAGAGAAAAACAGTGGTTGCCCAGTAATGGTAAAGAGGAGGGGGTTGCTCGCTTTAGTTGCATGACCCTGTTCATTATCCTGCCAATCTCACGTCTTAATGAACCCAACACCTCAGAGAATCAAAAAATAGATTCTAATTTGACTTCAAGATGATTGGAACCCATTTAGTTAAAAGTGCTGGAATCCTCTGAACTGAGGTTAGCTATTGAGGGGAGTATGTGGGGTAGTTCCCAGAAGGACAGCCAGAACATATGAAAGAGCAATCAAAACCACATCATGCGTCTGAACTGGGCTGAGAGAGATCGTTGCCATCGGTGGTAGTTTAACCCTGATTCTGTGTCAGGTCGTGTGGGACAAAAGGTGGGGGCGACAATACACGAGTTTCTTGCGAAGACTAAAACATGCTCCAGTATTTTAATCAAAGCTTTTTTTTAACTAAGAAGATGCACAGTTCTGTGTTATCACTATGAACTGGAACAAAGCCTCAAATCAGACAAACAGATGTAATTCAAACCTCTTGTGAAGCATCAGGAGAGTTTCAAACATAACATTTGAGAAATAACATAAAATCACTATAGCAGTTAAACTATTTTGAGATTATTTCAATTTATTTAATATTTGATCATTTTCTCAACACGATAAACCAATGACAAGAAAGGCATATGGGCCAACGACATCAGTTTTGTTTTGGTTTTTTTAATAAAAAAATATTACATTTCGAAAAGCATGACACTAGATCCTTAATAGATTTCTCCTTTTTATCATCATGGACCCACATGTCCTCTAAACCAATGTTTTCATAAAAAACACTGTAAATGTATATTGAACGGGAGATTTGTGGGGACACTTAATAAAAGGGAGAAGGCTGGGCTCAAGTTCAAGTTCATCTAGCAGTCTTATCTTGAATGGACCATCATTTGTTAATTTTCTGCCCCCTAGCGGATACACGTTGTAGCTCACGCGACGTCGTGTCTGTGCTTGCTCGAACACGATATACAGAAATGCACAAAACCAAACTCTAGATCAAGTGTAAAGTTACTATGGAGTGCATACAGATTTTCTCATTGGTAATGACTTTCACGTTGACTTTCAAGGTTCTGACGCGCAACACTTGAGACGCTTTGAGAGCGTCAGGTTTATAACCATAAAATCAGATTGGTATATCCAAAGCCAAGCATAAAACGAAGATACATTGTGTTTCACTTAATAGCAAACCTTCTTTCACTGAATAGCACATCTTCGTTATAAGCTATTTCCGTTTCAATTCTTGCAAATCGTATAGAGTTAAACGAGGAAGTTGATGAGAAAAAAAAATGTCTGAAATCAGCATTGATATGCACTTGTTTAGTTTTTTTTTTTTTTTTTTTTTTTAAGAAACATTACATGTGTGTCTATCTATATGTAATAATCGCAGACAAAACTAATTGGACATTAAATGTAAAGCCTAACTCGGCTCAAAAGTCAAAGGAAGCTCTGGGCTGTTAAAATATCTCAAGGAAAAGTGAAATCAAAGCGGAATGTTCCTTGTGAAATTATTTAAATGCTAACAAATTACGCTTTATTTACTTCATACGCGCATACTGTATGCACACAAATACATGAGCGATCTTTACGCGTAGCGAATCATTGCGAAGCGCAACTCTACAGCAAAACGCGCTTCGTTCAATCTGAAGAGACGCAGCTCCGTGAAATCTGAACTTCTTTATATGATATGCATTTTGAGCTATCAAGAAAGAAAAAGAAGAACTCCCCATGAACTTACGCGAAAACTCCCGTTTGCTTAAGTGCTGGGGTTTGCCCTGCTTGCGGCGAGACATGTTGGACACGGTCTCAGCTGGGTTCACATTGGGAAGAGCCAGAGTCTTCGGAGAGTCCAGAGTAAAAATCTTCTTCAGCGATGCATCGGGTATCCCACATGGATTATAGAGAACAGTAGAGAAGACGCGCGTGTACTGGCAAGACGCTTGCGTTGGGCTTCATGGCTTCTTGGAGAAGAACTCAAAAGACAGGAATGGAAAGTAAGCGAAGCCCCCTGAGCTGCTGCAAGTTCAAGTGCGGACGTGACGTGCCAGCGAACTTGACCGTCCAGAGGTAGATGATGGACATGGATCTGCTAAACACAACCAAGAGGAGGACGGCTGCGAGTGGGAGGGTGTGAGACTCATAAAAACCAATGATGGGCTGCATGTGAACCATAGACCCCAGCAGCCAATGGGCAGAGAGAGTGAGAGAGCGAGCGAGAGAGAGAGAGAGAGAGAGATACGAGTCTGTTTAGAATAAAACCAAAAACATGAATGCACAGAGGGGGTCAAATGAGCCTTTTGGATTCAGTGTTTTGTTTTGTTATATATTAATAATGTCAAATAGTGCCATTTGTAATTAATAATATTAGAAATGCATAAGCTATTTGCTGCCAGGATTTGCAGAAGTTAATGAACAAAGTTTCCTTTAATTTCCGTGCATTTTAAAATGTTTTTTATTTATACTTTTTATTAATTTATTATTATTATTTTTATTACTACCATTTTTTATTTGTTTATTTTTGCGTTTCTCGCTTTTAAGTGAATGAGAAAAGGGCCTCTCATTCTTATTTTATTAGTTTTTTTTTTTTTTTTTTTTTACATTTGGGGATAATAATGTTTAACAAATCTATCTGAATTCTGCAAACTCTGCATCTTGCCATTGTTCTAGCAGGCTTGAAGGAGTTCCCACATATGCCGGACACTTGTTGGCTGCTTTTAATTTACTCTTCAGTCCATAGCACAGTTATATTTTGGACACAACATATTAACATTTCAATAGAAGCCTTTAGATCAGTAGGTGTTTTTGGATCATTAGAAAAGCTTATTAAATCAGGTGAAAGAAGCCTGATAAAGTGATCAAAATACTTAGGAAAGGTTTTGTCAAAAGAAAATACAAACCTACTTTTTAATCAATGCAGTGTCAAAGAAATACAAATTAATGAAAAATCATTTTGCATGGTAAGGGTGTAGGGTTTATTCTTGGCACATTTGGGGAAATCAACCCAATTAAGTGTCATGTACAATTTCGCCATCTAGTGTTCGATGACTTAATAAAAAATATTCATTTATTATCTTATTCATCAGTAGCGAATAATTGAAGATATCCTATAAACAGTAATACCCAATAAACATAAAAATAATCTTTAATTTATTATTATTATTATTATTGTCGCTGTTGTATTGCTTTTTTGTTGTTGATTCAGTGGTGGTGTTGTTTTACAAATCTTTTCACAAAAATATCTAGTAAGAATGTCTTTTTTTTATATTAAGGTTTGGAATTATCTAGCTTATTATTATTTTTTTATTTATAAATTTGTTTAATTGTACATATATGTTTTTCTTTTTTGTTGTTCTCTAGGTCTTGTTTGTTATTACATATTACAAATTGTTGAAATAATAAAAGTTGCTTATCGACTACCTCTGTCTATTATTCTGCATTAATTTCTTATATCTAAACAATGACAAACGCCTACACATAAGTGAGCACAACCGTATGATTAAAATCATCCATGCTGACCACAAGGAGCGAATGTCATCTTGTTCTTTCTTGACACCGCAGCGCCACCGTGCGTCAAGACGAGCAGCTGCACCTCAGACTGGGATGGGCAGAGCAGCGCTGCTCCGCGCACAAGAGTAGACGGATGTCATTTATGGAATAAATACGTTGGGATTTATTAGGTAAGTGATGCACCGTGCTTTATACACTAACCACGATTTGAACGCACATCAAAGGTTTTAATTTTAAGAGCAAATATTTCGCATGATGGAAATGAGTAATTGGCTGTCATGAGCTCTAGAGGAGACCGATCCGGCCTATTACGGACTAGAGGTCTCTAACAGCGTCTGATGCGTGATGAAAACAGTAGCACCCTTATTTAAAAATATTTAGGCCTATACTTGCGTGTTGCGTCGACATATGAGCTACTTCTCTTCATGCGCGTTATAGCGTAAATTAAAGCTCTTCGTTATGAGAAGCGTATTTTAAAATATTCGCTGTGTGTATATAGTGAGCGACTGTCTCTTAGAATAAACATCAGATCTGTCATTACCGGTGCAGAACAAGGCCAATGCTTGAAGGCAGAGGCGGGGAGTGACGCTCCGCTTACACGCAAATGATGCTGCTTCTTTAGATGATGATGATAATGATGATGATGATGCATATATGCATATAACGTGATTCTAACCTACATATTTACGCTCAAAGGCTTAAAACACACGCTACATTTCCATAAAAGAAAATCAGGCGTACGAAGGTTTTTTAGCCTATGTGATATTTGTATTTGTATTATTTATGAATTTTAGAAATTACACATTTTTCGCTTTACAGAATTAAAAATGGGAGTTCTGGCAATACTTCAACGGAAAGATGTCATGAAAATGTATTGATAATTAGACTCATTGTTCTGATGCATCATCTTCTTGACATGCTCCATTATTTGGATTGCTACAGTCATACAGGGTCATATCACTTTTCATTATGCAGTGTGCCAGGGTTGGTCAGTCTGCAGTATTCCTATTGAAGAACTGGCTCCCTTTCAAAACGAGATTTTGGAATGTAAATTGAGCTGGCCTCATCCAACAGGAAATTGAATTAGAATTTTGAGTCAAAGTAATTAAACTTGCAATTTCATCACAAGTCTCGTTTCTCATATTTTGTCAAGCATGTAGACTTTCACCATGGTATCAGTAAGAGATAGACTAAAAACATTGTATGTATGCCACTTCAATTTTTGTTTGGTTTTTATACCACAGCATTTTAGTAAAAACATGTGTCTTTTTCTTCAGTAGAGTGGTTTACAAACCACAAAGAACCTCATGACTTCGTTGCGAGCAATGAGGACACTTTTGCAATTAATTTAAATAGATATTGAATAGATACAGAGCACTTTTTTGTCCTCTGTGTATTTAAAGTATCTGAAACAGACATTAGAAAGCACTCTAATCAATTACACGCGTGAGTAAAGTGTCAGAATTATGATTCGGTGAACTAGCTCAGAGTAAAAACTGTTCAAAAGAACTTGTCCATGAACAAGATATCACGAATGAGGGCTCGGTTTTAGAAAAGACTGTGCTGTGATATTGAAATATTGTTTGAGAAAATTATTCTCTGGGTTACTAAGTGCACTATTATTGGAACTAGCACCACTAACTTTAGTTTCTTGTTGTGTCTTTTCTGGTTGAAAGACATTTATAATTGCTCGGAATATTGAAAGCCTTAAAGAAGAGAGAGGTGGATTGTTTAAGTTGTTAGAGGAGTCAGCTGCTTGTCTGGTGCTGGGAAATAAATTATCCAATTTTTTCAGAAATGGAGGAATTCACTTCCACGGGGTGTATTTAGCCTCATGGACTACTCTTTAAATGAAACAAACTTATACCAACTTATAACGTTGCTTATACCAAGATGGATGGCTCCATTATTGTCTTATAGTTAAGACTAGTTGATGGTATTGGTGTTGTACAGTAGATACATTATTTTATTTCCTCAATAATCAGTTGAGTTGAGCTTGTCTAGTCTATTTACTGGTCAATATTGGCAATTCTATAAACTGTCAACAGAATGGCCTAAAGAAAGATCAGGAGGAAAAGAGAAGGCCTGATTAAGTCAAGATGAGTTTGACATCCTGGTTCTTGGTGAGTGGTGGGGGAACAAGGCACCGCCTTCCCCGGGAAATGATCTTCGTGGGACGGGACGACTGCGAGCTTATGCTACAGGTAACTTGATCGCTGTTACTCATACACAAGCAAGAGAATCATGTTATTGTCCCTTCAAGGTTAGAGTCAACTCTCCCTGGATCCATAACTGTGCAAACTGTATATTCCATACACAGGGTATCACCCATGAATTTTACATTGCAGTACATTATCTTAAAATACCATTAAAAGTGTAGGCAAACCAATCAAATGTGTCACACACTCCCAATCTTGTTACTAAAACAATTTTCTTTGATTTAGGAGAAAACTGATGCCAAACATGTTAAGTAATCATTATTTGTATATAAAGTGCCATGCAGGAACTTGCTCAGAATTCAAACCTCTACACCTTCATCTAAAACCAGCATCCAGTAAACTGTTACACAGCGTATGATTTATTCCCATTATGTATTATCTTCTCTTTAAATTCCAGTCTCGTAGTGTAGACAAGCAGCATGCTGTCATCAATTATGAAGTAGCTTCGGATGAACATAAAGTTAAAGACCTGGGCAGCTTGAATGGGGTGAGAAATGTGTCCATTCATAATAGATATTCATTTTGTCTTCGCTGATATGATGGAAAGCATATGGTGCAAGCTGACCTCCTTTTCTTTCCTGTAGACATTTGTTAATGATGTACGCATACAGGAACAGCAGTATATTACTTTGAAAATGGGTGACAAGCTACGGTTTGGCTATGATATCCTTTCATGTGCAAAATCACATTTTATTGGTCTGGTTTGCTTTGTTACACTTAAGTTGGTTTACACAACAGTATAACATACTGGCTATGCAAAGACAGAAGCATATAGTGTACGATGTAATAATGATTGGATACTGTATCTATTGATTCTATTTGCATTTCTTAACCCATCTTACATACCAACCTATTTACCGTTGTGCGTGGAGAGTTACATGTTCCAGAGGAGGCACTGAAGGTAATAAAAATACAGAATGATTTTAAAAGTTGGGGAATTAAGTTTAAGAAATTCTTTATTATGTTGAGGTTTTTTTGTTTTGTAATTTTTTATTTATCAAAAGTTTCACAAAATATTAAGCAGCACAACTATTTTTTACAGCATGAGAAGTTCACCAGTCAGCTTCAACTAGCCAAGCAGCCTTCGCCATCAGGGGAAACCACTAAAAGCCCAGACGTCAAAGGGGCAGAGGCAGGAAAGGGTGTTGAGGCTAGACCTTCAGAACCACCACCAAAATCAGAAGAGAAAGTCCCAGGTGAGTAGAAGATCAGTTTGGATGTTTAGTTTACTAATAGTTCCACTTTGCTTACCCAACTCAAATTTTCAACAGGAGACATAGCTGTGCTCCACAGAGGAACCCCTCTTTATGGACAGCCATCTTGGTGGGGTGACGGTGACGCAGATGATGAAAATTCTGGGAAGCACGATGCAAAGGCCTCTGAGCAAAAACAAGCTAGATGTGAAGCAGGTGAGATACACTCTCAAAAAACAAACAAACGCTGTCAATGGGGTGGTATCTTTTCAAAAGCTACTAATATTTAGTATTAAGATAATAATATGCTCATCTAAGGTACTATTTACATTTAAAGGATTACTCTACCCCAAAATTTTGTGATTAATAACTTACCCACCATGTCGTTCCAAACCTGTAAAAGCTTAGTTTGTCTTCAGAAGACAATTTAAGATATTTTGGATGAAAAGCGAGAGGATTGTAACTGTACCAGTGACTGCCAAACAACTGCCAATTTCAAGATGAAGAAAAGTATGTAAAACTCCAAAAAAAAAAAGTTTGAAAAAAATAACTACTTCATTCAACATTTCAGCATTGTAACATTGCCATAAGAGCATTTCGGAAAGCATCGGTGGACACACATAACGTAGTTACATGTATGTGTTAGACACAATGGAAAGATAAAGTTCGTCTCGTCTTGTATGTGTTGTTCATACTTTTCTACACCTTGACAGTGGTAATTGTTTGGCAGTGAATGGGACAGTCACAAGCCTCCAAAATAACTTGAGTGTACAGAGTATACAGAGAGTGTACATTGTCAAGTTCACTTGGTCGGATTTCATGAATTTTATTTTACTATGCATTCATGCAGGCCATAAGGACACTGCAACAAAGCCACAGGTAGGGCCAGGATCTACAACGCAGAATTTAGGGTCTCAGGAACCAAGCTATTTTGAGATCCCCTGTAAAGAGACTCCTCCAGTAGGAGGAGACACCGGTGAAAGCCTCCCTACTAGTTTAGAGGCGGTTGCCTCAGCTTCCACAATCCCTGCGTCTGACGGCGGAACACTTGGACATGCCTCCTTCACTATAGAGTTTGACACAGTGGCTTCGGGGAGAGGCAAAGAACGAAATACAAAGGGATCTCAAGACCATCGACAGCGGCTGAAAAGGGGCGCAGGGGAGGAGCTGAGTGCCTTGCAGGCTGCCATGGTGGCAGCGGAGGTAAAGGTGGCAGACTGGCTGGCACAGAATGAGCTGCCATTAGCTCGCTCTGAATCCGTTGCCGAGGATGATGGAGACAGCGTGAAGAGTGATGTGCCAGTGCAGCTAAAGAGTCTTAGAGGTAAGGTGAAGTGACCACATGACATTTTACAACAGGAAATAACCTTGACTTGTTAATCAAAAGTCAAATGATCCTACACCCTGTAAAAAAAAATGTGATATTAAGAGTATTAACTGTAAAAATATAAGTTTACAGCAAGATACTCTTAAAACTATGGTTTTTGGAAGTGAAATTTGAATATTGACATTCCCACTATTCCCTGCATGACACTCAATATGTGATGTTTTGTTTTTCGTCTAAATAAGTGTTTCCTCTTAGTTTTTTCTTATTTCTACACATATTTAATGCATTTTTTGAGTATCGTCTGTCTACTACCCAGCCAACATCAGCGTATGAGGGTATGAAATGGGCTGAAAAATGGGCCCTATATAGGATTGTCCACGGGTTCCATATTGACCCAATGTCAGTTGCCCACATAGATTTCATGCAGGATTACACTCAGTCCTAGGTGGGTCTCAGCTGGGCAAAAGATGGAAAGCCCACCTTGGTCCCAAGTTTAGATTTTATGTGGGTACTTCATGGTGCCTACATATGACTGAAATATGGGTTGTAAGTGGGATTGTCCAGGGGTTCCATATTGGCCCAATATCAGTTTCCCATATGAATGTCATGCAGAATATTTGAGCAATTTTCTATTAGAGACCTATGGGGAGCCCACCAGGGTCTGCCTACGTGGAATCTACAAGGTAAAACAAAGCAGGCCCAATGAGTATTTGCCCATCCTAAAACCATATACTGATTAGGAAATTGGACACTTCATAGGACCCACGTAGGCAGCCTATGTGGGATTAACTGTGTTTCGCCATATGATACCTAATTGTTAAAACCAAATGGGCCCCATCTTCATTGAACATTTTGACCCCATATACTCATTTCCCGTTTGTTTTCCCACTTTCACTCACGTAGGCAGCCTGTCTGGGATTAAATGTGTTTGCCCATATGTTACCTATTTTTTAAACCCAAATGAGCCCCATATGCACTGCACATATTAAATCCATATACTCATTTCCCATCTTTTACCCAACTTGTACACACATACTAAGTCCAGCAGGGTTTGCCCAACTGGTATCTACATGGTATAGCAATGTAGGTCTCATATGTATTTACCCATCCTAAAACTATGTACAGAACCCACTTGGGCATTTCATAGGACCCACGTAGGCAACCTATCTGGGATTGCCCATATGTTACCTATTTTTTAAACAAAAGTGGGCCCCATATGTGTTGCCCATTTATACCCCATACACTAATTTCTCATCAGTGCCCCTACTTGTACCCACATAGGGAGCCCATATGGGATTACCCAAGTGGGTCCCAGATAAAAACGTCACTTTGAGCCCATGCCCACTCTGTACCCAAGTAGCCCAAGAATAACCCGCATGGGCCCCACATGCACATGTTGGCTGGGTCATGATCCAGCCTCACCTACAGAAGCAGTGAGTATAACGTCTTTTAATGAATCTTTACAAATCCCCTTTCCTAATAATGTGCTAATTACGGCGGGGTCCGCGGAGCCCGTGAAGATTTGAAGGACAAGTACACACAACAGAGTGATTTTAAAAGAGCTGTTTTTGACAGGTTAAAATTTGTGTTTTTTACACTATCCTTGAAATTTTTAAACAAACTATATTACAAACTTACCATTAAGACCCTAAACAATCATATTAGCTTGTGGAAAATTGGCTTGTATGACTCTTTTAAGTACATAAAAAATCAAGTACTTTTGTACTTTTACTCGAGAAAAATTGAAAAAGGAGTACTTTTACTGGAGTAATATTTCATTGTATGTATCTGTACTTTCACTCAATTACTTAATTTGTGTACTTTGTCCACCTCTGCAATAAATATGATAACCATATAAGAATTTAATTGTAATAATATGTAAGATGCCCACTGGAGTCTCTTCAGTAGAGCATGCATGCGCTGACAGCTAACCCTGAAACAACCTACTCCAGAGCAGGTTATCGTCTGAGAGGAAGTTGCTATGGCTACTTACATACCCATATAATTACTTCTATATGTTAAGGTAATCTGCTCGTTTACTCTTAAACATACCCAGCTATGTCACCTAACCTGCTTTCTGGAACAGCCCCCTGTTCTATGTACCACGTTGTCTTTTGTTTGCTGAATTGTTTTCTGTTCTCAGGTTTTGAGGATTACAATTTGGGTTTTTATAGGCATACAGTTAAATCTCTTTTTTCAACCCCCTCATACTGTACCTTACTCAAATAAAGCAGCCTCTGTTTCCAGCTTTTGGTGGTTAGTATTTGATGCTGGTATTGCTGTGGATAAGAAAACCACTGCAGTTCACCATCTGTTCGAAAACATTAATGAATGTTGTGTTACTGCTTTAGAATTTTTAAGGGATAGTTCACTCAAAATCTACAATTTATGACCAATTATGTATTTTCATATTAATTGTTAACAGGTCAGCCTAAATACATCCATTACGCTCTTAAAATAAAGCCTTTAAAGGTTTTTCTCCATAAAAGAACCATTTTTGGTTAAACAGAGAACCATTCAGATAAAGATTCTCTAAAGAACCATTTCTTTTATAATCCAAAGGTTCTGCTGATGTTAAAGGTTCTTTATGGAACCATTTGTACTTGTTAAGCCCCTTTTTTAACACAAAATTTACTAAATTTGAACCCAAAATTTACCGCCGCAGAGAAATACGTGTCTGGTGTGAACAGTAGCAGATTGAGCGGGATTTTAGCAAGTGCGCCATGTGTTTAAAACACAACAAAAAACACGACACTACAGCCTTGCCTCTTCTAAATGTTTATGGCTCTGTCTTTTGGCGTTTTCGTTGACTACAAGCCACAGAGCAAACAACAGCAGCAGTAACGCCTCCATTGTTGTGTTTACTTTACTGATCACGGCGTGACAGTACATATGCCGTCTAATAAAAACAACATCACAGCACCACGCCAACGCCACCCACTTCCAGGTCGTAACGACACTAACTTCTGTTTGGAAACAAAAACCGTCCTGGGGTGCGTTTCCCAAAAGCAACCATGGTCGCAAGTTCCGTCGTTACCAATAGAGTTCAATGGAACTAAAAATAATAGTTAACTAATGATGCTTTTGGGAAACGCACCCCTGGTTGTCCAAAGCGTGTGGTGGTGTACCGTACCGCGCTGTATCGTGTTGCAGTGGAA